>JAFVLL020017770.1:0-110289 GCA_021397915.2 Tor tambroides | reverse complement strand
CGGCCTAAGAGATCGACAGGAAACGGAGAAAGAGCAAGCAGGAGAGAGAGAAAAAACACAGGCACTCCCACAAGGATATTTACGGACGTAACAGTGTACATTTCTGGTGACCAAGTTTAAAATGAAAACTGATATATACTTAGAACATGACAATGAACATTAGACACTTTTACTAATAAACTTGACCTAAAACCTAAAATGACCTAAAACTTACAGGCAGCATTAAACAATCTTTGGATATATATATATATATATATATATATATATATATATATATATAAAACATCCATACATCCACTCTGAGGAATAAATAGTATATGGTAAATTATACATACAGTATTCAGCCTATAGCCTATTTCTATATATAATATTTGTCTTCCGAGTTTGCAAGTATTATGGCTTTACTTGAAATATTTGTTTTAGTGAACAAACACAATTTCTGAAATCAACTCCTTATTCTGTTCCACATCAGACTGATATAAGGTTAGCCAAAAAAGGAATGATCCTTCACTTGACTAACTTTTAAGTTTATCCTTGAAAATCAACTCTAATTCTTGTTAAAATGACAAATGTTAACTTCACCATGGAAATCAAGAGTATCTCTACATTTGTGCTCCCCTTTGCCTAAAAAAAAATGTAAGTTCCTTAAAAAAAAGCATCTTTAAAATGTTCCGAAGGTCAGACATTCATCAGCAGCAGTAGTTTAGTTCTAGGTCTAGGCCGTGAGAAATCAACGCCCACAGGGTGTCACATTACAAGAAGTGGTGAAGGACACTACTCCAGAAAATAATTACCCTCTGTTACACAATGTTAAATATAATGGAAAAAAGTAAATAAAACTCAGATAAACACTTCTGTTATCAGCGATTACATCCACTGGAGATCAGCAGACACCTTTATTTATTTTATCCACAGTATTAGGCTTTACATTCAGGTGACAGCAGCTCAGGAGAAGGTCTGAAGACAAAAAATAAGACATGAGTAAGGTTACGCATACAAGTATTGTCAAAAGTGGTTACATAGCCATGCTGATAAATAGGTACATTTTTTACCTCTTAAAATCTTTTAAATTAGATTTATTGATCTTATTTTAGGTACATCTAAGATCATTCAATTTCATTTATTTAGAAAATATTTAGCCTGCTCTAATGTAGTCTCACATAGCCAGACCTTCAGACATGGACCTTCAGACACTTTGAATGGCCCAGGCCCGCCCAAGAGGCCATGTGACTGACCGACCAGTGTGTAAAACTCTTGGACCTTTTTTAAAGAGCCTATGCCGCGAACTTTAAATATTTCACATACTTTTGAAAATCCAGCTTGTAGTTGATCCTGGTAAGGGATCATCGTCACAGCTGTAAACATGACAGCTTTCTTCTTCCATGAGGGGTTCTGGCATTACGGCATCTTTGTTTCCAGGTGGATCGTTAAAGGCGGCGACACACACACATCTTCCAGAAATCCTGTATATCTCAACCAATCCGATGACAACTTCAAAACTCCTGAAGTGTTTCCAATTTTGTGTGCTGTATGCATCAGACGTTCAGCCAATGTATATAGCCTACATATCTATGCGTTCTAAGCATAAAAGTTCTTCTCAAATTCCTTTGTGAGCAGCCATCAATTAAGTTTGGTCTATAATTTAATCAAGTTTGATACAATTATTGGAGGTAGACAAAGGTCTCAGTAAACGATAGAGCACTAATGTGAGCATGTGTTATTATGTGTAGCCTACTAACTAATTTTAGTCACACAACACTCCTTTAGACTATAAAATATTGTATTTGTAAACACAACAAAACGTAAAATCTCAACAGCAATTCTTTCTTTAGTCGTTATTCAGATTAAACCTCGTAAGTAGTTTGATGAATAGTTTTAATACAGTTGTTACAAAAACGCTGAAGCTGTTTTATGAAGACAACTGACAATTTATGTCAATGCTAACAATTATTAATAATGCTTGACTTGAACATTTCCTTGATCAGAAATTCCTAGAATGCCTGTTTGATGGAATATCAGTTTCTACATAATTTATATCTATTATTTTATTTATTATTCAATTATTTATTATATTTATTATTAAAAATATTAGAATCAACTTAATCAATATATCTTTAGCATTCTGCTAAATTGCTAACATGGCAGACACTGCTATATTGCCTTTTTATGTAATTTTTGACAGGAGCATCATACATCATACAAGTACAGTGTTTGTTAACAAATATGAATAAAGCACTTAGAGAAAGTAAAACATTTTAAATGTTTTTTTTTCACTCATGTTTTTATCTACAAAAGGAAAAACTAATGGATTGAAGATTTGGAGGCTGTATGTGATTTCGTATCACCTTTAGCTGTAATTCATGGTGTCGGTGATCCATTGGATGAACGCGCAGACCTTGAAGAAAAGATAATTCATAGAAATCAAATCAGTGCTTCATTTAAAAACAAATATATTGTACCAATAATTAAACCACAACAACTTTATTACCTTGCCATAGATACACACACATAGATTGTTCTCAGCACAGCCATAACCCCAGGACACAATACCCTGCAGCTCACCGTTGCACACCACAGGGCCACCAGATTCACCCTGAAGAAGACAAACATAACAACTGGTTATTATTAAGATCTCATATAATATTCATGCAACAATGCTATTTCCTGTTATCCTCTACCTGGCAAGAGTCCTTTCCTCCCTCCAGGTATCTAGCGCAGAACATGGTATTGGGGTTCATACCAGGGTTGTAGATGTTGCAGTCGCGGTCAGACAGGATGAGGATCTCTAGACACTGAAGTGTGCTGGCAACTACAAAAAATTGAATACAACAGAAACAGAGATGGGATGAACCAAAGTGCAGTGAACATGAAGTGTGAAGGAACTGACATCAAAGATCCTGACACTCACTGGGACTCATGCTGATTCCCCAGCCAGTGATTCTGCACATGGTGCCAGCGTTGGCACAGCCATTGGGCAGGGCCACAGTCTGCACGTACTGATTGAGAGTAGCGGGCTTGCTAAGCTTGATCAGCATGATGTCATTGTCAAGGGTCCAGGAGTCATAGCTGGGGTGGCGGATGACCTTCTCAGAGGAGATGAACTGCTCAGATCCCTCATTAACTACGATGTTGTGCTCGCCCAAACGAACCTCCACACGTCTGAAAGACAAAGTCCAATACTGTTCAGAATTGAAGAAACCAATGGACTGATACATAAACTACTTTATGAAGACGTCACTTACGACATGTAGCAATGAGCAGCAGACACAACCCAGTACTCGCTGACCAGAGAGCCACTGCAAAAGTGGTAGCCAGAGTTCAGAGACACCTGCCAGGGCTGGGAGTAGGGCTCACACTCATATCCACCAACAATCTTGGCAATCACCAGAACAACTACACAAATGAGTGAGTATTGTCAGTATATTGACTATAATTACTTGTTAAATGAGCTAAGCAAAATTAATTGCAGTGAATTGCAGTGAATCAGTGAATGGAGTCTCTACTCACAGGTGGCTCCAAGGTGCACCATGAACATCAAAGACCTCATATTTGCTGATTGAACCTGTTCGATGAAGGTCTCACTCCTCACTCACAGTATTTATAGGACTGTCAGCCAACTGATCCAAGCCCAAGTGGTCTGCCACTGACCAGTCAGCTCCAAAAGACATATCTGAAGTCTGATAAATAATACACTATCATTGTGTTTCCATGAAAAGATACAGTATTGGATCTTGATAATTTGCATGTTAGAAATTTGTATTTTAGGGCTACATTGGCAATCAGATATAACCTAGTGTATAAAACATGTAAAAGTAATAAGAGTTACCATTTTAATACTCATATTCTCAAAGGTAAAAGGTTTGTTATACATTTTCCAAAACATTAAGCCACAACCTCCGTAACCTACCTAACTGTGAAACAACACCTGCAATAGAGATGTATTAAAATTCTGAGGAAAAAATTAGAGGACAAAATTATATTTTAAACCAATGTGTATAAATCTTTGATAGACCCAGGGAGATCCAGCATCTGTGTTGATGAATGTGTTAATTTTAGGCTTCATGACCTTGACAGCATGTTTCCAACGTGACAAGTTTTCAACAGCTGTCCATCTTCTCACCCAAGGGCTGCGCAACTGGTTCACTAGCCCCACCTCGGGACGACCCTGATTACAGAGTTTTTATCTTAAGCGGATGATGAATGACAGCATGTTTATCTTTATCCCAGTCTTTCTGTATTGTCCATTTCATTATAGCAGTTTAGTTCAGATAATACAGTACAGGGGTGTGTGGAGTCCAAAAATCATTTAACAGTTTATTACATTTGTATAATTAATATCCATCACAGTGGTCTTCTGTGGATATAGGGATGTTTTATTCTGTCAGTGAGTAGAAAGCAGATTCATTCAGTCTGCTGGGGTTACCTTAAGATTTGTTTACTTGAGTGTCTGATGAAAACATAGCTCTACTCCTACAGTCACATGAGCTGAATAAAACAACACAAGGGTCACTTCAACAAACAGATATTTATTCAAAGGTAAGTCAATAGAATAAGTTATGTAAGAAGGTGAGAGACTGAGTCCAGCAAATGGCATCAAACGCTCAGCTGAATAAATAACTGTACTTTCCTTTACTGGAGCTGAATGGAGTGACTGGATGGGCTGAAGACTGAAGATGACAGAAAACAGGATGACAACAGGTACATTACCTGCTTTACTTACCTGTTATCATCTTGTTTTCTGTCATCTTCGGTCTTCAGCCCATCCGGTTGGGGGATCGGGTAAGTAGTTCACAGGTACACAGTGAGACAAGACAAAGGTGAAGTGAAAAGTAACTGCTTAAATAGTGAGTTTTGATGAAAGGGTAATATGTAGCAGTTGTGACGGCTTACAGAGTGCAGGTGGGAACCAAGAGGGACGCTGGGAAATGTAGTTCAGTGATGACAGGCCCTTCTGTGTCATCATCCCGTGCCCACACAGAGGCGCCGTCATCATGGAAAGAATCAGCGCATAGGATCATGGGGGCCCAAAGTGTCCATCAGTTGTACCTTCATTCTGAAGGGCCCTATGAAGTGGCCAGTTTTGAGCACTTCGGTTTGGAACTACCCTTCAATATGGCGGCCATGATTGTTTTCATTCCGAAGTGCCCTTCGGAGGGCGATAAATCCTGTTTGGAACGCACGTTTAAAAAACACTTATTTCATTACCATTAGAGGCCCTTGAAAATGCAACCATAATGCAATACAGTGAAAAACAGATATACATGTTTTTATTTTTTATATGTCTTTTTGTCAACAAACAAGACAGCTTTTCTTTTGAAATTTTCAAATAGATGTTATCTTTATTAACAAACCACATATTTGAAGTCTAAACATGTACATTTTTACCTAAAAAACGTTTAAAACCACATTATGTGACGCAAAAACAGTATTATTTATAAAATTATAGTGGATTTGGGCATCTGCCGTGACACTCGCTGTGAGATATATACCGCAAGTGGACTGACACCAACGGTGAAACGGTTGGACTTCTGATATCACTGGAATATCGCACTCCTCTCAGCCAATCAGAATCGAGGACCAGAAAGAACCAAAGAATTTGTGGGACCTTTAAGATTTTTCTGATGAACAGTTTAACTGTTCAGGACAAATTATAGGCCTAGGTCACCTTTTTTGGTGCTGGCCCAAAAAAGCCTGAGAACCATATTGCTTTAGAAGATGAAATGCTAATTTGCGCATCTCAGCAAACCATTGGTGAAAACTAATTAATAATGTAAAAACATACAACATTTTTACTGTTAAAGTCAGTTTAAATGGTAAATTAAACATATTCAGCTTATAGTCTATATCTATTTAGAATTTTTGTCTTCTGAGTTTACAAGTATTATGGCTTACTTATATTTGTTTTAGTGAACACACACAATTTCTGAAATCAACTCCTTATTCTGTTCCACATCAGACTGATATAAGGTCATTCATTTAGCCAAAAAAGGAATGATGCTTAAACTTAAACTTATAATTTTTTTTTTTACTTAAAATCAACTCTAATTCTTGTCAAAATGACAAATGTTAACTTCACCATGAAATTGAAGTGTATCACTACATTTGGGCTCCCTTTGACCTAAAAAATGTAAGTTCCTTAATAAAAGCATTTTTAAAATGTTATAAAGGTCAGACATCCATCAGCAGCAGTAGTTTGGTTCTAGGTCAAGCAGCTGTCCTTATCTATAGGGGTTTAGCAGACATGTGTAACCTGGACCGAATGTTATGTGCATGATCCCTGACTGTGATGATAATTCTTTTAAGAATCACTTGAGGTCAATTTTTTTAACACTGACAGGTTAGTTAAAAAAAGAAACTGAAAAGACCTACTGCAAACTTTTAAGATATAAGGGTAGGATATATATCAGACTTCTTTAGAGTGAATTTATAGAGCATAGATTCATCCAGGCTCAAAAACACATATCTCTTTGAGTGATGTGTCAAATCTTATCAGGAAGTGAACAAAGTCTGGTGTCATTTGTTACTGTTATTAGTTCAAAGGTTCAAAATCAGTGTCTGGTTACATAGATTAAGTACCTAAGACCTCAGATCGACAATTTCATAAAGGGCGGTATTCAAAATGTCTTTATATTAAAACTTAAATGGAGATTGTCTGTTCTTGAATCCCCTGATATTTTTTAAAACACTCCCATGATTATGAGTCTACAGACACACTTTAGGACAGACTATCATTTCTTTATTTCTATCACACTGAAGAAAATTATTTTACTTAGAGAATTTACTAAATAGTCTTAGGCGTTCATCTAAAACAATATTTATAGTGGAATTTACTTGTACAGTTTATTGTCCAAGAGTTATCAGTCCATATTGAATTCAGGATCTTTAGTGATAATAGGACATTATGATGTGGAGTAGTGACAGCAAGGCACTACCCACTGGACTTTGGGTTTCCACAACAACAATCACCTCCCCATGCAATATAAATACAGATGTGAAACAGCCACCTTCACACTTGTTCTTCGGGCAGGACAGCGTCAATTAAAACACACTGACATAGGTAAGAAGACAGCCTTACTTCTCAGTCAAGTTAAAGTACTGCATTTACGATGATCATGAATTCCTAATGAAAACCAGAAATGTTGATGAAAAATGTATTTTACTTACAGACTCAAAGTAAAGACAATGAAGGTTCTTGTGGTGTTCGCACTTGCTGTATTTACAGGTAATATTTTCAGAGAAAATTATGATGTTATTGGCTGGATAAATTCATATTCAAATTAACAATGTGTATTGACCTGCTTTGTTCCATCAACAGGTTGCCAGGCCAACCTCTTCTATGCTGATGAGCCCAAGCCACAGCTGGAGCAGCTGACAGATGCTTTCTGGAGCTACGTTGCGAAGGCAACACAAACCGCAGAGGAAACCGTCGAAATGATCAGGTCTTCCCAACTGGGACAGGAAGTCAAGTAAGTCAAGAACATTTACTTGCACTACACAGTTATTTAGAGTATTTCTTGCGCCCTGAGAAGAAACAAAAATGTTCTTCTCCATATCACAGTGCCAGACTGACCCAGAGTGCCGATATGGCCAGCGAATATGCCATCACCCTCAAGAAACAGATGGATCCTCTGACTGAAGAGCTGATGACCAAAATCACCAAGGAGGCTGAAGTGTTGAGGGAGCGTCTGGGACAGGACCTGATCAGCGTGAGAGACAAACTGGAGCCCTATGCTGACAACCTCAAGAGCCAGATCCAGCAGAGAGTGGAGGAGCTCAGGACGGCTATGGCTCCATATGCTGACTCCCTGGACTCTGAGACCCTGAAGGCCACTCTGCTCCAGAAGAGCGAGGAGCTGAGAGGAAACCTGGAGCAGAGTGTGAAGGAGCTGCAGGCTCAGCTGGAGCCCTACACTGCTGAGATCAAGGAGAAAGTGGATCAACATCTGCAGGAGTTCCAGAAGACCGTGACCCCTCTGACTGAGGACCTCCAGACCCAGATTAGAGAGAGAGCCCAGATGGTCCAGCAGAGTCTCTCACCCTACGCTGAAGACCTGAAGGAAAAGCTGGATCCCTACGCACAGGACCTGCAGGCCCAGCTCACCTCCCTGTATGAGTCCTTCACCAAGAGAAATTAGATGCTACCAACAGACTTTTGCCAACTGCTGCTAATGTAATTCAATACTAGATTCAGTTCAATGTGAAAGTATGTTCTTCACTGTTTGTGGTTAACACTAACAACTACTGCTGACCTTACAGTGACCTGATGGAAGTATTTATTCACAGCCAAGTAACAAAACACAAAAGGTCCAATTATGTGCATCTACATTTCCACAATGATTTTTATGTAATGTTTGATACATTTTAATTTAAACTAAATAAATATTTTGTCAAAGGAAATGAGTCTAAAATGTTTCTTTCCTGGTCACAGGGTTGAAGTTTTAAGACCCAGTTATGTTTACTCTAGAATTCTCATTTTCAAATATACAAATGTTAAATGCCATCAGAATAGGTATATGTTTAATCTTTGATGCTGATAACGTCCCTGTATACAGAGATGCTAAATTTTGCATGAATTTCAAATTATTTTACTTCTACATAGAAAAAACAAAACTCTTCATGACAAAAAATACAGTATTTCATTAGTTAAATATTACTTCCTAAAAACAATGATACACTTCTGAAGTTCTTCTGAGATTTGGATATATACAATATTTAAAAGTTTGGGGTTGGTAAGATTTTTTTTTTTTTTTTTTTTAAATACGTCTGTTTTACTCACCAAGGCTGCTGCTATTTGATCCAAAATACAGTAAAAAATACAGTATACTGTAAAATATTATTACAATGTAAAATAAATGTCTTCTATTTCAATATATTTTAAAATATAATTTATTCCCAAAACTAGATAGATTACTTACAAATTGTAGTCCATTACTGATTCCAAATTACATGACAAAAATTGTTGTTAGTAACGTAATAAATTACATTACACAATTTTGGTAATATAATACTTTATTATATAATATAATATAATATAATATAATACTAAAACCGACTACTTTTAGATTCCTTTTGACCTATCTAGTTTTTCACATTTATTTAAATAGGATAATCTTTTACAATATTGATGTAAAAAAATACAAAGAGTAAGTAAATATATTTTAGCTGTTGTTATTAACAGCATGAAGTGCATTAAAAATTATATTACATCAAGGTTTCCTAAACTGGTGTTCGTGAAGGAACTGCAGGGGGCTAATGAGTTTAATGAAAAGCTAATAATGAATTAAATAATAAAAATGTCAAATCAAAATAAATCATTTTAAAATCAAAATAAAACGTACTAAGAAAATTGAATGTGTTATTTGTTTACCTGCATGTCATGTGACCATAACCAAATTCAGAGAACCATGAACATGCAAATGTGATCATTATTAAAATATTTATTTTAAACTCTCAGGTGTACTTCAGGTAAATATATTAGGTGAAAGAGGATCAGATGAGAAAAAAACTTTGTGAATTTGTGCATTTTAATGGGTTTGAAAGACAAAAGTCTTCCAAAGACAACAGAAATACATGGTTAAATAACCTACAGAGTGATCATTTAAATAAAAATTGTGTTCATCGGTATTTGATGCAATGTTGAAGTGATTTTTTTGTAAATCCAGTGGTCAAATGCTAGTCACCTAACTAGTGACTGGTCTTTGTGTAAATGTTCACAAAACTGGAAGACTTTCTGAATGTATATAAGCGGCAGGCTATTTTAGAAAGGAACATTTAATAGATGAAAAAGATGAATTAGGAAGAATCCAATTTTGAATATTTATTGATATTGTATAAATAATATGTTATCGTGATCCATAAAAAAAGGAACCCTAGAGTATTTTAAAATGTAATTTAATCTAATTACAAGTACTTATTTTTTGGAATCTGATTACGTAATCCAGATTTCATGTAATCAGTTACTACCCATCTCTGTTTATTCATGTGATGGCAAAGCTTATATAGTAGCCATTATTCCAGTCTTCAGGTTCACATGATCTTACAGAAATCATTGTCATCCTCTAACTGTTGCTCAAGAATCATTTCTTTTTATTATCAGTGTTGAAAACACTGTGTGTCTAAAATTTTGATGAATAAAAAGAACAGAGTTTATTTGAAATAGATTTTACTGTAACATTATACGTCTTCACTGCCTGTTTTGAATAAGGGTTGAATACAAATATTAATAAAATATGAATTTGAAAACATTTGAACAGTAGTAGCAGTAATAGTTATTAGTATCCTTGTTCTCATAATATTAAACGATCATAAGATTCATTTATAAAATGAATGGGCATTGTGTCAAGGGTGAGATATAAGATAATTATTTATGAACGATACAGTCAAATAATACAATCTTTCAAAACTTCTAAGCAAAAGGTTTTTCCACAATAAATGTTTTATTTTTATATATAAAAAAGGGTTTTCTGATAAAGGCCATCTGAAATTAGCCATAGTGGCCTAACTAGGATTTGGAATAATGGCCACTTTATAAAATATGAGTTGGACACTTAGACAGACACCAAATTTATATCCAATCATTGAGTTATTATATGTAGAAAGGCACTACCATGTACTATGTACCTTTGGTTTTCACTGAATACTCAGCTCAAACCTGTTACAGCTCCTGCACTAGTTTTATGCACCACACATGCCACCTAGTGGAAGCCTACTATCATTTCAAGTCACTACATGAAACTTATAAGTGAAGAGCTAACGAGTCAAGAGCTTATCTATGACTGGAGTCAAACATGAATAACGCAGCCTTAACATGTTTGATAGTTAATGCATTAAATAACATTTAGGGGTTAGCTAAGTCAGACAGTTTCTAAAAGAAGGAATGATAAATATTTGACTTTAAAATAAATGTAAACAATTTATTAAAGTCATAATTTAAACTACTGACATCTGGAGCTTCATCATAAACATTACTGGATGGCCCGGGATTAGTTTGTCATTGTTTTCACTGATCCTCTGTATCAACATACTAAATACACTAACAAATGATCTTAAAAGGTAATAATCTGTTTGTGTTATTTTCTTTCTTGTCGAACTCAACCTACTGCGACGTATACACAGTTAAATATTAAGTATTAATTTAGGTATTAGTGCATAATTATTCACGTAGCTTTTTCTTAAAGTGTCACACCTCATGCAATTTGTTACTGACTAATTCCCAGTTCCTTTTTAATGGTTGCATGGAGACACGTGCGTGCCTCCAGAACATTCATAAACACCCACAGCATGATCAAGGCATTAAAATCCCATATAAATGCCAGCAGCAACATGTCGGGAGTTGTTCTTGCATGTTTCTAAAAGTACCTGTTGATGCCATTTCCAAGAGTCTCCCACACACTTCCATCAGAACAAAAAACAACCTTCATCATCCACCTCACACAAAGAAGCTAATCCTGCCTTTTCCAAGAGTACACTAAGACACTACACTCCAGGAAAACAGCTGCAACCAGCCTGAGCTGGTTTATTATAGCTGTTATAGCTGGTCTACCAGCCTGAACATTTGATGACTGCACCACTAAAACCAGAAAACCACATTTGCCAGAGCAGCTTAGGCTGACATAAGCTGCCTTTTTTTTCTTTCTTTCTTCTTCTTCTTCTTCTTCTTCTTCTTCTTCTTCTTCTTCTTCTCAAGAGCATGGCACTAGTGACAAGAAGTTAAGATTATGGCTTCAATACCCCGGGAATGCATGAACTGATTAACATGTATACAAAAATGTCTGTCAAATGCATAAATGTAAATTGAAATGAACCTGATACAGCTAATGAAAACACATCAATTTGCATTACTGTTGGTTCACGTTTACATTTATGTTTACTTTACAACTGGATTTTTCATAGCAATTTTACTCAAAGTCTGGTGATGTAAGGTAGTCTATTGCATTTTACTGGTAACTCAAAGCATCATCAGATTGGCTAAATATGTTTCATTTAAAAAGCCTGCAAGGAGTTTAGGATTTGTAGAAGTTCATGAATGATGGGTGTTCCAGCTCTGCTGAGCATTCTGCAAGTGGGCCTGATTATTTGTACTTTAGCAGCACAAAATATCTTTTTGCACAGAGACGAGGGGTCAAGAAACTGATTAAGATGCAGATGACTGATTTCTCTGAAACAAAGCAGCTGAGAGGCCTTTGACCTGGAATGCCTGAATGTTGAAAACAATGACTAATGTAGACAATCTTCCTAACTGACACATCTGAGGACTGAATCACAGACCACAGAAAGCAAGTAAAGAGAAAAACAAAGAGTCAGAGTCACTAGAGTTCATCAGCCCTCACTCTAGAGCACTTGTGTTGTGCGTGTTTGTGTTAGATAAATCCAGTCCATGAATATCAGCTTGAGTCGTGGCTGTGATGTTGCTGCTCTGAAGAATAGATGGTATCTCGTGGGGAGCAGTGTATAGACCCTCTCACACGGTACACTGGATCTAGCAGCCCTATTCTGCTAAATGATGAGTTGGCTGAGGTTACATGCGTTCATTACTTACTGTTCACCTTTCACACATTTATTCAAAAACCACATGGGACATAAACAACCGAGCCCTTTCATGAGTTCATAATTGAATCATCACACCGAATTGATTTTGAGCAGGATAGTCTTTGGTTTTAAATCACATTTTCTCCAATTCCATTATTATTAGATGCATCAAAATAATTAAATACTCACTTTGGTGAAACCACATGTCTAATACTTCATGGAGAATATTCAGTTAAAAAAAAAAAAACGTTCACCACCTCCTAACTGTAAACCCATGAAAAATGTTTTGTCTGACACTTGGCACTGATCTTCCCCTTATGAAAGCAGTTTTATCAAAAACAGAAAAAGGAATTACAGAGGAAGCTCTGTTTGCAATGCTGTCATCTAACTAATCCATTAGGAACATAATACAAAAGCTTGGGGATGGCTGAAAAACAACAGTCCATAATAGTCAACTCTTTCTTAGTCTTGCCTCTTTTTGTTTTTCTTTTTTCTATTCAAGTAGTCAGTAAAAATGTATCTTTCTTGTAGCACTGTCAGTCATTATAATTTGCGGTATTCGGATCATGCCTTATACTCTCCATTTCAAGACACAACCATTGGAAATGGGAAGTTTCTGACTTATATAATGCATCAGCATTTTAAAGATAACCAGACATTACCTCAGTGCCAGTGGTAACCTTGGTGCAACTCATTGCATCACGGAATAAACTTCATTGCTCACAATAATTCATTTGTAAGATCCATTATTCTGACGTGACTTACAAATTAAGTTCAACAACCTCAATTCATCAGGACACATAAACAACAACAAGAGTCAAAATAGCAAAAAAGCTACCATAAGCTCATCATGCACTGTAAAAAAACCCAGAAAATACTATTTCAGTTTTTCTGCTTCAAAATTTCATGTTTAATTCAGTATTTTTATAATTTAGAGTGTGGTTCTCCATGTAGAAATTGAACATTCTTAATACCTGTTTCTTCACAAACTGAATTTTGTATCAAAGTAAAAAGTAGATTTTCACGGATCAACATTTAGTTGGAAAATGTACAGAAGAGTATATGAAACTACAGTGGATGTCTGCATGAGCAGTGATCATACTGGGCCCTGTGTATGCTAAAGCCATGTTTGTTTTCACCAGCTGCAGGGGTGAAACAGACAGAGCTGAGCCAGGAGAAAGGGACAAGTTGGGACAAGAGGCTAAAGATCACTGAATAGGTGGAATTAAATTGTGGGTGATAAGGCTTTTCTTATGTTGTCACGGAAAAAAACAACAACATAATTACCCTAAGCTTTTCGACCGGAAAAAAAGATTAGTTTAGAAAAGAACACAATCTTGTTGGGTTGTGTTGAGAGTTCAGGAACTGTGAAGGAAATATAAGGCTGCATTCATTATGTTAACTCTTTATAGGGAATACCAAAGAATGTCTTATCTTTTAAGATAAACTCTAGGCCATATAGACGTGGAAGGGCATTGTGATCAAACAGGCTGCAATCAGCAGTAGTTTGAAATTTGTGACATTACTACTTGTTACATCATAACCGAACTTACTAAACAAAATGACAAGAAATACACAAGATATTATAGCGGAACATTTTGTATGCTGTAATAAAAAATGCTGTTGTTGTTGTTACCACCACTATTGCCATTGTTCATGTAAATGCTAATCCAAATAGGTGAAATGAGCAATAGTATGGCCAAAGGGTGTCTATTTAAATGCTAATAGGGTCATCCATGTTAATCCAGGCCATTCCAGTAAAATGTAAACAACTGTTGGCGCCTGCATTAATGTTCCTGTCACCATCGGACTCAATTGTCTCTTTAATCACGAGGGATTTGTTTTACAGGCACATTAACAATTGATTGACTTTTTAAGTCGTCCGTCTAAGAACAGCTTCGAGTTTCATTCGCGCAAACATTAAAATAGGCTAATTATAAACGATATTGTTAGATACACGCCTTAATTTAAACAGAATGCTTGCCATTAAAGGAAATCATGAATGTATTGCATATAGCCTACAATATATATATATATATATATATATATATATTGGAATTAAAGAGAGTGGCCTATAGCCTAATTCATTATATAGAATAAGGGACACAAAATTGCTGCAGTCTCATAGTCAGAAAAAACACACATCAGCAATTCCTTAGCACAATATGAAAGGCGATGTGCCCTTAATATTTTCTTAAGGAAATAATATAAATTGTGCAATTTATCTCCAGCTGGTGCGGAAAGATGCGGACTTCGCACACTTGCTGTAGTCAGTGACGCGTGGGATGATGCGCGAGGCTTGAACAAAGGAGAAATCACGTGGCAGAGATTGTGAATGCAGCGGGTGAGTCCCAGGACTGTATAAAAGACCTGACATCCACACTCCCTCTACACGGAGAAAATTACACGTCTCAGGTAAGTAACACTTGCTCTTCACTCACAGGGTAGTCGTAAACTTATTACTGAACGGTTTATATGCAGGAAAAGCAGTTTGTTTCCAAAACTATTGCCTACTAAACTTCCAGTTAACGGTCACTGAGTATTTAAACGCGCATTAATGTAGAAAGTAGCCTACTGCATGCATACTCGTATATTCAGATGCTGTTTATTTGTGCATTATAAGACGGGTCTTTTATATTATACTGTGTAGATTGAAATATTTTAATACCTGTGAATTAATAAGTTTAGGGGTTCCCATTTCCAAAGTTTGGGGGGGAAAAGATTCTATTTATATTTTCTTGCCAGTGCTTAAGACATATTGATTTCTTCTGTTTTGATCTTTCCTCAGGTGTACTTGTCTGCCCATCAAAATGAGGTCTCTTGTGGTGATCTTTGCTCTAGCTGTTTTTACTGGTATGAAAAAAAATCTCCATTCACTCATGGTTTAGTTTTTCTGTCTGTTGGTATATCAGTGCACAATTTTATGTTTGTAATGCATCTTTATCAACTATTACATAATATAATTAATAAAGGGCACTGGAAATTATCCAGCAGGCTCATTTGTGAATAACCTAATGTGGCATAGAGTTTACAATCTCTTCACACCCCTTGTAGGCTGCCAGGCCCGTAGCCTGTTCCAGGCTGATGCCCCTCAGCCCAGATGGGAGGAGACGGTGGAACGCTTCTGGCAGTATGTGTCCGAACTCAACACACATGCTGACGGTGTGGTCCAGAACATCAAGGGCTCCCAGCTTAGCAGAGAGCTTGAGTAAGTTCCTCTTAATATTTATCTACAGCACCATCATACTCATCTTCTCACATTATCAAATAGCATACATGCTTCTGAAACACCTTTCCTGACAAGCTTTGTTTTTGCAGCACCCTGATTAGTGACACCATGGCTGAGCTGGGCGCATA
This sequence comes from Tor tambroides, assembly GCA_021397915.2. NCBI lineage: Eukaryota > Metazoa > Chordata > Actinopteri > Cypriniformes > Cyprinidae > Tor > Tor tambroides. Next base: position 94,404 of record JAFVLL020017770.1, on the reverse strand, counting down.
CAGCGACAATCTTCAAACCCAGATGACTCCATACGCCTCTGACGCTGCTGGTCAGCTCGACAAAGATCTCCAGCTCTTGGCTGGCAAACTGCAAACTGACATGACCGACGCTAAGGAACGCACCGCTCAGTACCTGCAAGAGCTGAAGACCATGATGGAGCAGAACGCCGATGACGTGAAGAACCGTGTGAACACCTACACCCGCAAACTGAAGAAACGCCTGAACAAGGACACCGAGGAGATCCGCAAGTAAGTCTGGATGCTGTCTCAGGTGGCTTAAAAGCAAACTAACTAATAAAACAATTTTTGAATATATTAAAACTTTTCTCTTTCATGTCTTCAGCACCGTGGCTACCTACCTGGGTGAGCTGCAGTCTCGTGCTTCCCAAAATACTGAAGCCGTGAAGGACCGTTTCGAGCCCTACGTTAGCCAGGCCCATGATGGTGCCAACCAGAAATTGGGTGCCCTTAGCGAGCTGATGAAGTCCCAGGCTCAGGAGGTCAGCGAGCAGTTGGAAGTCCAGGCTGGAGCTCTGAAGGAGAAGCTGGAGCAGACCGCCGAGGACCTACGCTCATCCCTAGAGGGCCGCGTGGATGAGCTGACCAGCCTCCTCACCCCTTACTCCGAGAAGATCCGTGAGCAGCTGCAGATCGTCATGGACAAGATCAAGGAGGCCTCAGCAGCTCTTCCCACTCAAGCTTAAGAGCTCCACACTTATCTAGTGTTAACACCAAACAGAAACAAGAAGGGAGGATTTGTGTTACTGAAAAGTGCTTTTTTCATTCTGTGAGAGATTGATAAATGGTTAAGAACTGGACTCGACTGGACTAGCACTGTCCATTATTGGACAAAAAAATACCATGTACCCACCATGTTTACTTTCTCAGTATTAACCCACTGTTTGAGGATATACTTTCAATGTCTTTTGTTAGCATACAGTACAGAAATTTTTAAGATCAATCAACTTGCCTGATTTGGCAGTGCTCTATTACTTTTTTCTAGTTAGTGGGGGCAACATGGCACCATTCAAAATAAACATTAAAAAAGTGCCTTCAGTCGCTGAACTAAATCAGAATATATGCAAAGATGAGCTTTGTTAGCCACAAATCCACATATAAATGCTTGTTTACTTTACATGTTTGTGCACTGTTGTATTTGAATTTGTTTTCAATAAACGTTCGTCCTACTACACTACTTATATGTCACTTGATTCTTGTCAAGAGTATTGCAAAGTACTTATGAAAACATTTCTTTTCCCACCACAGCCATGTTAATAATCCCACACAAATACATGCATTTCCAACATATATATTTGGGGTTGTAAGATTGTTTTCTTGGTTTTAGGAAAAAAAAATCATGTGGCATTAATTAAAGACTGCTGTAATGACTGATGAAAATTTTGCTTTGCCATCATATATTGACAATTAGAAATATAGAGTAAACTTAAAATTTAAATTTGTTAAATTGGAATTATTTCACAAATTACAGTTTTCACAGCACCCTTTGTAAACAAAATTATGCAGACCTCAAACATTGGTACAGTAATGAATCTTACAAAAACAATATAATGATAATACATATAAACAGACAGGCAATACACTGGTAAAGTAGCTTGAGTATTGTACCTGTTTTCCAGTGTATTTCTGGTTATAATCTGAATTTTTTTCTTAACTGGCAAAAGGATCAGACAGGCTGAAACATGCACTCCCTTTATACAACACAACTATTAATGTAGACCTGTAATAAGAGTCAGGAACAACACATACATATGCCCTTGCAAAAAGCAGTTAGCATTTAATCTAGTCTCAAATTTCCAGATTTTGTATGTTTAGACAAGACTGATCCAATTCCGCAGGAAACTTTCACTTCTATATACCCCCTTATTCCCCCTATTTCTAACTTCAGTTTACTGTCACACATCTCTCTGCCTTCTCCAGCATTTTCAATTAGACTTGTGTGGGCAAGACCCATTTACTGGACACACCTTTCCTTTTCCAGTAACCTGAGATTTAAACCATTTCTCAGTTCTGAAGTTCAAGGGAAGGTCTGCTTATCTTGGATTTTTTAAAAAAAACCAGCAGAATTCTAATCAATCAGGTGCAAATAAAACCATGCTTTGTGACCCTCCAATTTATTTGAATTTCTTTTGGAAATAGGTGTGTGTGTGTGTGTGTGTATGTGTGTGTGTGTGTGTGTGTGTCTGTGGTCCAGAAAAAACCCAAATGTCTCCACAAGGATAGTAAAATGTGAAACGTTTGACCTTGATTTTTGCTCCCCATGATGAAAACAGCTTATGAGTCATATGTTTTTTTGAAAATGTAAAAATGCAGAAAGCTTTCTGTGGGGGGTTGTATTTACTGTAAGTGTAGGTTTAAGGTCAGGCAGGAGATAGTTTGTACTATGTCTGAATAAACAGCCCCCCCCCGCCAAGTCCATACATACACTCTTAAAAATAAAGGTGCTTGAAAGGTACTTCACAGCGATGCCATAGAAGACACATTTTTGGTTCCACAAAGAACCATTCAGTCATTTCTTACCTTTTTATAATCTGAAGAACCTTCTTTTGCCACAAAGAACCTTTTGTCAAACTGAAAGGTTCTTCAGATGTTAAAGGTTCTTTATGGAACCAATTAGACAATAAGGGTCTTCTATGACATCGTGAAGCACCTTTATTTTTAAGAGTGTATGGATAAATCCCCCATAAAACATGACCATAAAAACTCAACGTGTGTGTTGACAAAGGTAAAAATCTCTGAAATTAACATACTTAAACTATATCCAAAGGGACTGTTTAAAACTAATATAATGTTATTGTTGTGTACAAACATTCAGTCAAGCTAAATTAATCACAGATTAAAACTTTATTCATTTACAAAAAAAAAATTATGTTGGATAATAAAATCTGTTGGATAAAACAGTGTACATGCACATTTTCCCACCTGAAACAACTCACATAGACAGGTTATTTAAGTTTGAATTATTAAGACATTCGCTGTCCATCAACCTTTTTGGAAAAAAAAAAGAATCTAAAAACTTTTTCTGTTACCCTTATGATATATCTCACCCTTTTCTGATAAATTCTCTCCTTCAAGCTCTTGCTTTTGCACAGAACTGTTCAAGATCAGATCCATGTTTCTCATCTTTGATTGTCTCCGGATCAAAGGACCTGTTCTCTAACCCCTCTTTCTCTGTCTTTTTTTTCTGCTGCTTTGAATCTTAAGGAAGACATGTTGAGATCTGTTTCCAAATTCCATTTGCTTGCCTGCGGGACTGCTGCATAAGGAACATGCTGTGCCCCTGGTTATGTCTTTGTTTTTCCTTTTTAATCTCTGCTATCTTGTATTCACACTCACATCTGGATAAGCAACACAATACACAAATGCACTGGGACTGCAAACAATGACTTGCACTACCAAACACTGTGAATAATGCTGACATTTAAAACAGTAGAAGATGGCAGAAACCTGTTACTTGGTTAATGTTATGTTTCCTTATACAGTGGAAAATCAGTTGGTATAGTTCATAAAATTCTGTACCCAAAATAATGGAAAAAGAACAGGTCATCTTACAATTTACAATGAAAAATGTCATTCGCAGAATTCTTTGTGTGACAATTCACATTTGATGGCTTTTCATAAAAATAACCTAAAATGTTGCTATACCGTATTTTTTATGGAAAATTTCTGGCAATCACAGCTGCCAGAGTCTGATCTGTCTAGCAGTCTGAAGTACATTATACCAGCAGATGCCACCCTCTCTCTTTTTTGAATTTTTATAATATAGGAAAGATTTACAGTTTCAGCCTTTGTAACCTACTTTTGTTATATTCCTGATAGCAAGTTCTTAATGTTCTTTGTTCTCCAATATCAGTATAACTAATTAAAAATAATATAAAATTATATAAACACAATAATACATAAAAAAACAAATAAAATATCAAATTAACTCAAATTCTCAGCTTTGTATTTGTATATAAAAAGATATAAAGACAGTAAAAGAAAGAAAGCAAGAAAGAAAGAAAGAATTACATAACCATATTGAACGTCAGTCCTGAAAACATCTGTTGTAATTTTGGTTACTCCCCCTGTTCCAAGAAGAAAGAGTCCCTTTCTTCAATAAAGACTGATGGATATCATGGTTAGCTTGAAATACCACAACATTCAATGGTCCTTTTTAATAGCAAACTGTGTCCTCATCTGACGCTTCAGCTTTCAATCATGCAGGTGTCTGGCAGAAAATAACACAAAATCTGCAAAAACTTTATAACATACCTGAAAACCCAGGCCTTTCCTGTTCCTGTTGAGATGAAAATAACTCTTTCTATAGTTCAGACACACATACTAACTCAATTTGTAAACTTTTATTTATTTCAAGTTTGTACAATTAAATGTCAGTTTTTGTTTAGTTTTTGTTTTGAGGAGCTAATATTTCGTGTCATTGGCAAGCAAAACCAGATTTTTTACAAATTCAATATGTTCTTAAAGTAAGAATTACTAGCTCTGACACACCTTTTGTTTTAAAAGTCAAACAAAGAACCTGAGATGGCACAGCATGTCACTGACTAGACACAATGATGAACCCTTCTCTTCTCACATTACATGAAAGGCTATGGGCCATTGACTAAGTATATGAAATTGAAAGAAAAAGAGGTGGTAAATCATGCATGCATGAGAAGGAAATCTGTAAGTGGTTAGCAAGGCTTTGTCAAGAAAGGTGCTACAAAGACTGCAGTTAACTGACAAAAGACACAGGCCCCCACCGTCCGCCACAGACTGTGAGTGATCAGATGTGAGCCGAGGTAACTGCAGATCACTCACTCTCGGCATGATCCCACATAAACACGATGTCCTCGTTTGCACGGAGCTTCACTTCCCCTCTTTTGAGTCTAGACGCTTTCAACACTTTTGCATGTTTTCAGCTTTTCACTGTCAGCATTTCCTATCATGATCAAGTATTTTAATAGAAGCGCCGCAGTACAAGAAAGCATGTTATTCTGCAAAAAAGTTTGAAAAAAAAAATCAATAAAAGGGCAGAGATCTTCTTGACCTAGAAAATAAAAAATAAACAGGTCATTGGCCATTGCCCAGAATGAACTGCTGAGTTTGTGTGTGTGTGTGTGTGTGTGTGTGTGTGTCACAATCAATTCTGTGTGACAGATTTAAGATCAGTGGTGACACGATTGTAACTCTTGGCCTTTGAGATCTTATTTCAACACGTAAGAATTTAAATGTTATTATACAATCATAATAAATACTAATATATATATATATATATATATATATATAGTGAGTTTAATAATTCAGTACTGTTCAAAAGTTTGTGGTCAGTAATATATATTAATGTTTTTAAAGAAGTCACTTAAATGAAACAGCGAAACAGTAATAATGTAAAATATTAATACAATTAAAATGTTTTTTATATTTAAAATAAAGTTTTTTGTATATATTTTAGTCTTTATGGTCACTTTTTAAAAAATAAAATACATTTTATAATAAATAAAATTGGCAGTGTGAAAATAAATAAAAATTAACTACCTTTCCAGACATGTAGATCACAAAAGTGAAGAGCATTAACAATAAAATTACAGCATGCAAGAGGTGATGTGTTTGGATCTTTAAGCAGAGCATATGACATAAACACTCATGAATACATTTTAATATATATTGCTATTAAGTAGGTTAGTGCATGACACTGGGTCAATAAAAGGTTAAGAGATCTAATATCTTGCCGATTTAGAATCCAAAGGCGGTTTCAATGCAGGTGATCAGCAGTTACCAAACTCCTGTATTTTTGTTATGCTTGCAGACAGCAGCAGGAATGAGGCAAAGGTTGTGAAACTGAACTGATATAAACAACTTTAATTTACTCTAGTTCAAATCCAGTCTCTCTATCTCATGTTATGATGTGGCTAAAAGGTTAAAGAGCTGTGGACTAAATCAGAGTATCATTGCGTAAAAAAAAAAACCCTCCAGTGACCCGCCTCCAGATCGGCTCATTGTGTGATGAGAACCACAAATACACTATGTTTAAAATTGAGGATAAACAACAAAGGTTAATATTTGCACATATGTTCAGACATCCAGCATTCACTGTATCCAGGAAGACACAAGATAGTATGGACAGTGATCACATGCTGCCTTCATTAGGAAAAAAGATCCTCTTTAGTGTTATGGTAAGGAATGGACAGTAAAGTGGATGGTGAGCGGATGCTTCGATAGCGTCACATGAACTCAGGTTGCACAAATTGCTGAAATGTTGGCAATTTACTTCCTCTCTTTTTTCATCTGGTATCAAGTCCTAGACACAATGAAACCAATCACTACTTCCAGTTTGAGAGATGTTTACATAGAATAGCATAATGTGATCATTATTGACTACTTTGAATAGATAGTAATGAAACTGATATCAAAGAAACTACTCTAAACTATAACGGGAACTAACGTTTTAGATCCTTTTTTTCAGACCTGGAATGACATTACCAGTAAAGCAAAATACTCCCTAATTTAGTTTATGGTTATTTTATTAGCACAATTTTAACAGTTTTGTGCAAAAGGGGGGTGGGGTGGACGTTCATCCTAGTGTATGAACGTTACTGAGAAAAGATTTGGTAGCACTTTAGAATACTGTTCCTTCATTAATGAATAACTACACAGGAACAAGTGACTAATGGACTATTTGTCAGTCCTGTGTCAGTCCTGTGTCTTGTTTCCCCTCCTCTCGTGACCATTTTTGGACTTCCTGTTCCGTTCCTCATTATGTTATCATTAGTTATTAGTCTCCAGCTGTGTTTCGTTAATTATCTAGTTTAGTCCCTGTGTTTATAAGCCCTGTGTCTCCCTGTCTCCCATGTCGGGTATTGTTTGTCTAAACCCCTTGTTCCATTTCCTGGTGTTGGATTCAATAAAAGGATTATTGAATGTTCTCCTCGCTCCTTGCTCCCACGAGATTGTGACACTATTAACATTGCAGTAACCACCATTACATAACAAGAAACTCTGATTAATGGTTTAGTAAGTAATAGTGCTCAGTTGAAACTGGTAGTTCACTATTAGCTAATCAATAACTACTATTTTTTATATATATCCTGGAGAACTACTGAGAACTACTGTATACAGGTTCATAACTAATGTGAATTATGCATAATGTATAATTAATTGTAAAATGAAGATCATGGTAGTAATGACTCAAGAATGACCAAATTCTTCAGAAGAAATTATTAATTGGATCTGTATTCTAAAGTGAAGATCACGGTAACCCACTAATAATGATTTAAGTGTTAAGTTACCGAATCTAGCAAAATGAATTACTAACCAGGGGGTCTCATTTATAAACGCTGCGTACGCACAAAATGGGCATATAATATGCGTAAGCAATTTTCCACGCACATATCCGGATTTATAAAAAATAAACTTGGCGTAAATATGTACGCACCGTACGGACATTCTAGACCATGCGTACAAACTCTTTTGGAGCGAGAAGTAATGAAGTAAACGATCTTAAACTGGGTTTTCATTTCGATATGTATTTACAATATTCCACATTAAGCACTGAAATTACAAAAAGTCATTACGCAGAAGTTAAACAAAATTAAATTTAGACATATAGTGGATGCATTTGATCACTTTTTATGTGTCATCCTATGTTTTAATGACAGCGAGGAGTGCTATAGGTGCACAATAATTCATTTTTAAACTAAACTGCAGATCTCATGTTACGAGGATTTATTTATTTATTTATTTGCAAGAACAATGATCATGATGTTACTTACTTCGATATTATGGCGGACACAGCTGGATACGGTGGTCGAACGGTCAGTCCATTGTCCGGTTTGAATAGGACCAATCTTACTGTACAACCACAGCTGCACGGACGTGTTGATGTCGTGTAAAGGCATCTCCAAAACATTATAAAAAATACCACTGTATTTGAAGGATACCATTAAAGGAAAACGGTAAGATTTGCACATTTCCTTTTTAAAATACTTTCAGTAATTCGCCGAGTCAGACAATTGTATTTAGGCTACACTGCAAAAAATATAGGCCTATTATATCAGCTGTTTCGACTAAAAATAGATGTTCAGCTTATGGTCACCTTATCAGCAAAACTGCATAAATTTAATTTGATTTGAATTGTTTAAAACAATTTAAATACTATATGACCAGTGTAAAAGAATGAGATCAACTATTTTAAACCGTTTTGTTTTTATGGATATTTTCATATATTTATTATAAAACGTAACAAGGATACTGGATAATTTTTAGCAATAAAAATTAATGTGTAGGCTATGGCCCAAATGGAATTACAGTCAGGATCTCATATTTCCTTAAAGTCTTGTACCTTTGATGGTGTTAAACACGGTGTCACGTGGATGGGAATGTGCATGGAAATGATATGCAGATGACTTCAGTAATTACTAGGGAGTTATCACAATCTTCACTTTAGAATACTGATCCAAAAAATTAGTAATTCCTTTAGAAGGATGTAGTAACACCTGAATAACTACTATCCAATACTTTACAAAACCCTCAAAAGCTTACGATGATTTCAGTCATTACTAGGGAGTTATCATGATCTTCACTTTAGAATACTGATCCAAATAATTAGTAATTCCTTCTGATGAATTTGGTAATACTTGAGTCATTATTAGTGGGTTATCATGACCTTCACTTTAGAATTAATTATACATTATGCATTATTCATATTAATTATGAACCTGAATACAGTCGTTCTTAGTAGTTCTTAGGGAGGTATGAAAAAAATAATAGTTGATTTACCACATTCGACTAAGCACTATCACTTACTAATTCATTAATCAGTTTCTTGTTAGTTACTAGTAGTTACTAGTGCTAATATCGCATTACTCGTGTGTTCGTGTGTAGTTATTCATTAATGATGGAACAGTATTTTAAAGTGTTACCAAAGATTTAATTAAGTCCACAGATACTGTAGTTTTGACTTTTAGGATAGTTTTGAAAATGTGTGTGTTGAGAAGAGCACGTAACTGTAAAATCCCTAATAATGAATGGACGTTGTACTATCCAGGGCATCAGGGTACCAGATAAAGAAAATACCCACTGTTTTGTAACATTGTTTCATTTTTGACTGTGATTGTTGTTTCAAAGGTCACTGAACGCATACTTTTTAGGAATAATTAAACAGAATCTCTGGGAATACAGGTGTTATGGCAAACAGAGTTTACTCACCTTTAAAAGATGTTCACTATAGCCATTTGTGACATAGCAAAACACAGAAAGAAGATCAACAGAGAGGGACAGAGGGTGATCGCAGGAGGTCTTGATAGGTCAGAGGTGGTGTTATCATACTACGTCAGCTCAGTACCGCTATAAAGGGCCAAGCCATCTGTGGGGCATTACAATCTCAACCCAATTCTCTTGAGGACTGCCAGAAAGGTATGACAGCTTACATTTATTCCTGTTGCGACAACTTTCCAAACCTTTAAACGAAAAGAATCCAGCGAGCTTTATACTGAAACAACAGAATAAACGTTCTTGTCTTACGTTCAGTAAGTAAATAGGCAGCATATTAGCGACATCTAGGCGTCGTTGTTTGCCATCATCGGTAAATGCAGCAGCTTTTAATTATTCTTGCCAGTTGATTAAAAACAGCATTTAACATTTAATAGCAGTACCTGCTTAGAAATCCTGGGAAACAAGCACAAGTACGAGCGCAAAAATGGAAATATAAAAACATGATGTGTTATAATTCGGTTTTGTGTTTATCTTGTTTATTTTTATTATTGAAACGAACGTATTCGTGTTTTAAACATAATTATCATATGTAATTAAACTTGCAGATAGTTCTTATGATACATAAAGAATACATTTCGTTCAAAATATTTAACCAGTTAACACCCTGGATGTGACGTAGGCTTATGTAGCATCAACTAATTTGACCCAATTAATGTCTGTCATCGCTGGCTCTAATCGCGTTTTATTCTCTGTATGTTACAGGAAAGACTGCAAAGATGAAACTGTACCTGGCTGCAGCCGTGCTGATGCTTGTATTTGCTGTACACACAGGTACAATCTTCCCTCTGATGCTTCTACAGTGTACAAACTCAAGACCTATAAAACAACAATTCTTAGTCGTTTAATATCATACAAGTACAAATGAGATTTATACATTTACAATGTCTAAACTACATTTAATCAGAGGCCCAGGATGAGCCTACACTGGAGCAGCATTTCGCCAAGTTCCAGACCCAGGTGAAAGAGATTGCAGATGACCTGACAGAGAAGACCAAGAGCACCTTTGAACAGCTTGAAAAGAGCGAGTTTGCTATTAAAACCAAGTAAGATTATCATAATTAACTTTGTTTTAGTTTCATAAAAATGTATTATTAGGATGTGCATGTTGTTTTTGCACTGGTATAGAAGCTGCTGTCAGTTAGCTTTTTCTAATATGAATTGGTCTTTTTGTCTTGGCAGGAACTGGTTTACTGAGCAGTATGAGAAGGTGAAGCAGAAGCTGTCTGAAACCTTCAATTAAAGTGAAAACCAATCACCTTATACCCTTCTTCCCTGTAATCATGCAATTGCTGTGTGATATGTGATACCACCCCCAACCCTGTTGTGCCAACTGGTGCATTTGTTACAGTTCAGTACATATTCAAAAACTGATGATCTCCTTGTCATTTGTGTAATCTGTAAAATAGTTTACAATTTTGTGGGATGCTGTTAAATATTGTGGAGGAAAATGTAACATCTAAATATACATTATGAATTTTTTCAAAAGAATAAATGTTGAAACAGAACCAATATGTTTTTCATTATTTGCAAGATTGATCATTTAAAATTTGTTCATATTAACAATCCAACAACTGAAAATAAATTATTTGAATTCATATTTATTATTCGTATCAACCTACATAACTACAATATGCTACATGAAATCATTTCATAAAATCAAGTCCGTTTTGGTAGTTTATTTCTAAAAGAAATAGTAAATAAACAGCAAGTATTCAGGCAAACACTTAAATGAAGACACAGCATCAACGTAACAATTAATAAAGGATCAATCAATATACAATATGTAGACCAGTATGTAAAGTCAAATGCAAGTCATAGGTCAAAGGGCTTTTAACATCAGACCACATGAGGGTAAAGTCACTGTTTGTCCCCAGTTAATGATCAGTACATTCCCTTGATTAATATCAATCTATCCAGTTCAGCAGTCGAGTGGACCCCTTTTCCTTGAATTACATCCCACTATTGAATCTGGCCTAAATGCAACAAATGTAAATTTGTTTTTCTCTTCAGTGCCTCAGTGGATCAAGGTTGAAACATTCTCGATTTGTGCTAACAGTCACAGAAAAAAAAATGCAACTGGTAAAAGGAATCATTCTTATATAATAAAGTAATAGAGAGAGAGAGTTGCCTTTTAAGTATAGGTGTATTGTCATTATTAATAAAGAAATAAAGTCAGACCCCAACCCCAATTTCATCAAGTGGACACACCACAAACAAAACTACTGCTAAAATATATAATTGTGATTTTTTTCTCCCAACATTTCTTATTTATAGTAAAAAATATTTGTTTCACAATCTCCAAATTTTTTTTTTTTTTTTTTTTTTTTTTTTTTTGCTCTTCATCTAAGTAAACAGCAGGCATTGCCTGCTCAGGAATGATGTGTCACCTGTTTCTCAGAATGTAAATTGATTCAAATAGAGCTTTACTGCATCAAGATATCATTCTTCACAGAAAACTCTGAACTGTAGACAAGCTCAAAGCAACCGTAAGCTTTACAAAAGTCTCCGAAATCCAGCTGATTGTTCATCTGAAGAAAAAAAGACTACATTTACTTCTACTGCATTAACGCCAAAGGTACTATGTTTAAGGTTTACTGTAATAATGTACATGTAAGTAATTCCAGATCTATCATCACCAAATAGTTAATTCAGTTGATTATTCTTCCAGATGTCCAGATTGATTTTCTTTGTTCTGGTTGTGACATTGCAAGGTCTGGCTTTATATGTGCATGTATATTTTATTTATTTATATTTATGCATCTAAAAATATCAACAGAAATATCGTTATCATGCAACGTATTTCTAAATCTTTAAATCTATGGCCCCTTAGTGTGTTTGGCATCATCCAATCCATTGCCCACTCCTGCTCCAGACAATGCTGGACTTGTTGAAAGAGCAAAGCAAGTGTACAGGTACAGCTAAAGATGTTCATTAACTGCTACATTCTTACATAAAATGCACCATATACATGCATATGCAAGTGTGAACATTTTATTGTACATTTTGTTCTACTTCTGTGTTTGTTTGTTTGTGTGTTTGTTACAGGGACACAAAGACTAAAGTTCTAAATGTTGGCAGCACAGTGGCTGGTTTTGCTGGCATGTACTATGAGGAAAATCTCAAACCTGTAACTGACCCTTACATGGAGTGGGCAAAAGACCGTGCAAGTTCTCTGTGGGAGAGAGTGAAAAGTAGAGTGCCCTCCTTCAGATCAACCCAAGATCAATAAGCAAAGCAATTCTTCAGGGACCAATCCCAATCCCAATTTTTCAGGATATAGATATTTTGGAATTAATACACCAAATCATACCTCCAATGTAGTCATGCCATTGTAATAATGCACAACTTAAGATAAAGTGCAATTACCCTATACCCAAATGTATATGAAGATTATAAATTGAAAATTCAATTATTTTCTGTATGTTTCCTTTTAACCCCAAATTAATAAACATGGATAATGTTACAAAAAAATGGATTGTGGAATCTTTGCATGAGAAACGCATGAGTGAATGAAGTAAACAGAAAGAAAAGTTAAGGAAGAAGACAAAAGACCAAAAAAAAAAAAGATGGAAAATGAACGGAAGAAATAAATAATTTAATAGAATTAATATTATGAAAAAAGGAAGAAAAAAAGGTCCACAGGTTGCAGATTAGACACGTTATGTTCCAAAGTGGAAAGTTCATTAGGGTCTGCTTCTGTCAATTTGGCATGTGGAAAGTTTTTCACAACCTTTGGACAGCCTTTGCTTAACCCTCATTAGTTTGTGTGCATTGATTCTGGCACTCAAAAATGAAACGGCTGTCTGAGCACAATCAGTCAATTTAGTGCTGAATAGGTTAAAAAATGTTTTATGTTTATTTGAATGTATTCTGTGTATAGAAGAGATACAGATATTAACTGTAATTAACTGTAAGCAACTAAATATTTCTTCTGAACAATATGCACTGTGAAAATTGCAAATAAATTTGATCTAATCTAATATCATTCTATTAGTGGGTAGAAAAAAGACAGAGTTAATAAAAAAGGTAAATAGTTTACATACTATGTTTGAATAATTGGTAACACTTTAGTATAGGGACCAATTCTCACTAGTAGTTAGTTGCTTATTATTATTGGCTTTATGGTTTATTAATGCTTATAAAGCACATATTCTGAATGACCATATTCTGCATCCCTAATCCTACCCAATACCTAAATGACTACCTCACTAACTATTAATAAGCAGCAAATTAGTAGTTTATTGAGGCAAAGGTCGTAGTTAATAGTTGGTAATGGTGAAAATTGGACCAGTAACAATATAAAACCCAATTATAGAGTTTTACATAATATCACACTTTTTCTTTACAGCCAAAATTGGTCCTTATGCATACACATAAACACATACTATACTAAATTATAAAAATATAAATGCTTTTACATTGTGGGATGGGGAACATTATATTTGGGGGTCTTATTTTGAATGCACCTTAGGATTCTTTGTATACAAGTTACTGCTTAGCATTTTATCCTACATGCATCTTTAATGTTTTAACGGATACAGAGAGCACATGAATATCCTCGATTAGTGGTTTCAAAAGTATCCTCTCATGCCTTATTAATACACACAAAGGGAACAGTGGACTTTGAGTGGGCAAACCATGGTGTACATGTTTGCCCTGTAGGAACAGTAGGTCCACCCGCGTGGGTGTGTGTGCAGACAGCAAGAGTGTGTGATTGATTTTAAGTTATTGAGTGTGTGTGTGATGACGTTTGTTTGGTCAAGCGGTCAGGCAGATATAGGGATGGACGGTAGACAATATAACTGCAGACGCAGCCACTGCAGTTGACTCCAGTCCTTTATTTCTCTCTACAGGAATCTCACTAGCACAAGGTAAAGTGAGTCTTCACCAAGTTGCTCTTATACATGCATGTATTAACATTTAATGGCAAAACTACATTGCTATTTTAAAACGAATTGAAATGCATTCTCTCTTTTTTTAAAACTGCACTAAACATGTTTCATGACTGTTTTTGCAGTCAAATCCTTGGTTTGGGCATATTTAAAATGACTAAGTATTGAGAATTGGTGATGTTTACATTCACTGACATATTCAGCAAGGATATCATGTCTACTTTTCTGTCTCCTTTCCTAGATGAAGCTGACATTTGCTCTCATTCTTGCACTCCAAGGTAAAAGCTAGTTCTTGAAATTGTGTCTCTCTTTGTTAACTGGTGCACAACTGCAAAAAAGAAAAAGACATATTAGCATATTAGAACAGCAGTCCTGAGGCCTGTTCATCTCTTTTTGCTCATCAGGCAAGGTTATGAACTTACTGGCAGATTTAGTTGTTTTGAAGTGATCAAATGAGCAGTAAAATAACAGAAGTCACCAGGCTATTTGTATTTAGTTTAGTAGGATGAACTGGGACACTTTTGCCAAAAAAGACTCTCCCATTTATCCTAAATTAATTCTATAAAGGAATGACTGACATGTAAGTGGCATCTCAGCATGAACAGTGATTTACTAGACACACACGCAGTCATGCAGACCTTTATCTGGTCCAAACTATACTTTTTCACATGTCTCCGTGATAAAACCAGACTACATACACACAGTAACCAGGAACTCTTCAATAAACGTGGGTAAACGTGGTTTAAGATGAGCACATGGCTCGTTTATATCATTCTCAAGGTCTTTTCTTCCTCTTGTAGTGTCAGTGTGTGTCTGGGCAGAGGATTGGCCCGAACCTGACAAGGAGTTACTGGAGAAATATGAGGGGCTGAAGGCAGTTTTCTTTAAGAGGCTCGTCAATGCTTGGGAAAAGACCAAAGACAGCATTCAACCAGCACTAGAGAGCTCACCAACAGGAGGACAAGCCAAAGAATTTTTTGAAGAAATGCAGAAAAGGCCAAGAGTGGAAAGCGCCATCAAAATCATCAGGTGAGGGCTGCCTCAACTAGTCATCCCGGCCCTTACTGCATATCTTTCTAACGCTGTTCATTCCAGTTATTCAGTGTGAGTAAATCTATTGTGTTTTGTGTGCTTCTTCCAGCGGTCTGGCCAGCGAGCTCGAGCCTGTTGTGGACAGAGCTCGCATGGCTCTTCTCGGTGCTTATGGCCACTATCTGCGGCCCTACGTTGGAGAACACCTGGACAAAGCAATCACCAACATCAAGCCAGTGCTGGATACCGTCCTGCCCCAAGAGGGTTAGAGTCTGCAGCTCGTCAACCACTGACTCCTTCAACCCAGCAAACATGTATTTTCATTGCTTCAATAATGGATCAGAATCTGAAACTATCTGACAGCTGTGTGTCCAGCATGTCGGTGCAGATTTTGCATGTATATACTGTATCTGTGTATTTGATACCATTCTGTTCAGTGCAGGAAAAATAAATAACATCCAGTCCAGCATTAATAGAGTATGAATTATGTGATTTTGTGTGCCTCATAAAGAAACAAGAAGACTCATTCTAAATAAAAACATCTGGAAAATGCAAACCCGAGTTTTGATTGTGATGAACTAAAATGTGTACCATAGCAAAACAAAAACATGGGTACATTTATGTCAACATAATGTAAGGTATTTATTTAAACTGTTTATTCCAGACCTGAAAGGTCAGTGTTTGCAAGTGCATTGCACTCTTTTGTAATGACCAATGATGAGCTCCACAGTTCCTCTCTAGTCTGACTAGAACACAAGAATTGCATTCTTTAATGTACATACTGTATTCACATAATCTGAACAAAAATGCAATTATGTTCAAGAAATGTGCAATTCAAATCAAAGAATATGATAGAAAGCCACCATAGCTACTCATTCTCTGCTTGTCACTGTTAACTAGTTTCATACAGTTTTCACCTTTAGTTATTTGGATCATAGTTCATGGAAATTTAGATTCTGTCATTTCTACTGCAATGATATTTTATAATTGTTATATAGTAGTTTAGAAGCAATAATAATTTTACTTTGTTTGAAAGTGTGAATAAAACAAATACTACTACTACTACTACTACTACTACTAATAATAATGTAAGACAAATATTACTATTATATTTGCTCATACTTTGCGAACATGAGGATCATTAAAACTGGGAGCATAACTTTATCCTGCATTCTACCCACATAAATGATGTTTCAAATCCAACAGCTTATTGAGGAGAGGTGGTGTATATTATTACCAATGGGACATGATTTTCTCCCTTTGTTAAAAAGAAAATTCCATGCCTTTTAAAAAGTCAAAGAGACTTGCAAGTACACAACCTCCCAGAACACCCATGCAACCATCTAGCAACGTTAGCAAATTAAGTCATTAGATTGTTTCAAAGCAGATTCACAGAAATAAAGAGGAAAATAACGTCAATGACGCAAGCTTCATTCATGTAATGACAAATTCAAATTCTGCTGTAAAGCAGCTCTAAAGACATGGTGTTATTATTCAGCGTTAGTTCAGTGTTTATCCAGTTCGGTTCAATTACTGTAAAGTTCATCAATTATAATGAATTGAATAATGATAATGAATGAATTTGATTAAGCTGTAAAGCAGCTCTACAGAAGACAATAGAGTCACCAAACAGTTCAATTCAGCTCAAATTTATTGTCATCTGATATTGTCAGTGCAGTCAAATCCGTAATACTACTGAATATTAAGGATCTTTTAACTCCAATTAAGCAAGCCAAAGGCAACCATAAAGAGCACCCTAGCAGCCTAGTTTGTCGATGTTAAGGTGGAGAACGATCTAACTGACTGAAGCTCTGCCTATGGTTTTTTTAAAGAAATAAAGAGTGCTTTAACTACGGTCATAATGTGGAAGTTAAAAAGTGTTTATGCACTCTCTTGTTGTCTCATACATACACAGTAATATACAGTACAGATGTAAAATATTTATTATACATATTTAACATTTTCCAACCAACCAAAATCCTTCTAAGGGACACCAGCGTCACTGGATCATCACTAAGGTTGTCACGGGGAGAAACGAGGTCTGGGTCCAAAATGCAGGTAAGGTGCTATTTATTAAAGACGACAACAAAAAGGCCAACACGGCACAATAAACAGAAACAAAACATGAACACTAGCAGGTAACAGGTACACTAAGGCAGAACATGGATAACACATAATGCAAGCAGACAGAGTGGTGAGAAAGGGGAAACTATATAGTCTATGCTAATCGGGAACAGCTGTGGGTGTAATGATTGTACCAGGCGTGTGCAATGAAACAGGTGTGTGTAATCCTGTGAGTGGAGTCCGGGAGGAAGGGAGATGGCGACCTCTG
The DNA here is from genome assembly GCA_021397915.2 of Tor tambroides. Lineage (NCBI taxonomy): Eukaryota > Metazoa > Chordata > Actinopteri > Cypriniformes > Cyprinidae > Tor > Tor tambroides. The sequence goes on along the minus strand of JAFVLL020017770.1, from coordinate 76,878 downwards.
GTGGGGAAAGGCAGACCTGCAGCCCGGCCTCATGACAGTACCCCACCTTAAAGGAACGGCTCCCAGACGTTCCCCTAAGCCCAGCAGTCCGGAGGGAGGTGGAACGGTGACACAGGGGGAGGGATGGCGGGCCAGGTCCGTGTAGAGGCAGAGGGCCTGGAGACCGCGGCCGAGCAAGAGGCCAGGGCGGATCCGGAGGGATGGACCAGGGGGGCTCCAGCCAAACAGGAACCCCAGCGAATGGCCAGGGCGGGGCCGGAGGGACAACCCATGCGGGCACAAGCGCGCCCGGAGGCCCGGGCAGAGCCAGCAGCTTGGCAGGCCGCAAAGGTGGCCCCGGCATCACAGGAAGCTTGGGTGGTGCTGGCAGGGCAGAGAGCTCGGGTGGAGCCGGCAGGGCCAGGAGCTCGGGTGGAGCCGGCAGGGCCAGGAGCTTGGGTGGAGCTGGCAGGGCCAGGAGCTTGGGTGGAGCCGGCAGAGCCAGGAGCTTGGGTGGAGCTGGCAGGGCCAGGAGCTTGGGTGGAGCTGGCAGAGCCAGGAGCTTGCGCTGCTCCGGAACGGCCTCCTGGCCAGCAGTGAGCTCCTGGATGGCCTCCTGGCCTTGTGGGACAGCGGAAGCCTTCCTCCGCCTCCTCCTCCGTTTCTGGGAACGGGATACGGGCGCCGCCGCCTCGGGAGGAACGTGAGCGGACGCCGCCGCCTCGGGAGGATCGTGAGCGGACGCCGCCGCCTCCTCGGAAACAGTGTGAGCGGTTGCCGCCGCCGCCTCGAGAACAGTGCGAGCGGACGCCGCCGCCTCGGGAGAACTGTGAGCGGGCACCGCCGCCGCCTCGGAAGAACTGTGAGCGGACACCGCCGCCGCCTCGGAAGAACTGTGAGCGGGCACCGCCGCCGCCTCGGAGGAACTGTGAGCGTTCAACGCCGCTCGCACCGACATCAGCGAGGGTTCCCACACACTGCGCCTCAGCACAGGACACTCCGGAAGCAGACGCGAAGCACTGGGCGTGGCCGCCGACATCTCCGCCGGCCCCCGAATCGCCGCCTCGGGAGAACAATGAACGGGCTCCGCCGCCAACTCCACCCTGAAGGCTGAGCCGCTCACCTGCAGAACCAGGTTGATGTAATCCTCCAGCGACTTCTCAGGGTCCCAGTATGGTACCTGGGACTTGAAGGGTTCAGCCAGACCACCCCAGAAAAAAACCATGAGGCTGACCTCCTCAACAGTCGACTGCCGAGCCAACCCAATGAATTCCTTGGCGTACTCCTTCATGCTCCGGTCTCCCTGGCGGCTGTTGAGCAACCTTCCCGCTGGACCCATACTTGCTGCTTGCATTCTGTCACGGGGAGAAACGAGGTCTGGGTCCAAAATGCAGGTAAGGTGCTTATTTATTAAAGAAGGCAATAAAAAGGCCAACACGGCACAATAAACAGAAACAAAACATAACAGTAGCAGATAACGGGTTGACTAGGGCAGAACATGGATCACACATAATGCAAGCAGAACGAGTGGTGAGAAAGGGGAAACTATATAGTCTATGCTAATCGGGAACAGCTGTGGGTGTAATGATTGTACCAGGCGTGTGCAATGAAGCAGGTGTGTGTAATCATGTGAGTGGAGTCCGGGAGGAAGGGAGATGGCGACCTCTGGTGGGGAAAGGCAGACCTGCAGCCCGGCCTCATGACAAAGGTTCAATGAAACCTCACATGATTTCTCATTATGATATCTGTCCTGCTGCCAAAATCATTGTCACTCCCTTATTTCTTTTTTTAGTAAATTATCACATTCATCGATGCCTTCGTATTTCCACCGAAACTAAAACCAAAACAGCTGATATCTGACCTGGACATCCTGCTTAAACTCGTAGCTGTTGTTTGCAATATAGTAACTGGTTAGCTGGTTGACCAAACAAAATGTTCTAAACCATTCTGTCATTAATTACTCACCCTCATGTCATTCCAAACCCGTAAGACCTTCATTCATGTTTGGAACACAAATTAAGATATTTTTGATGAAATCTGAAAGCTTTCTGACCCTCCATAGAAAGCAAGGGAACTACCACGGTCAAGGCACAGAAACGTAGTAAGTCCATGTGACATCAGTGGCTCAACCGTAATTTTAGGAAGCTACGAGAATACTTTTTGTGTGCAAAGAAAACAAAAACAATGACTTCATTCAACAATTCTTCTCCTCCGCTTCACCCTCTGCCTCCATTACGGAGAGAATAAAGTCATTATTTTTGTTTTCTTTGCAATTTTGTCTTTGAAGAGCCAGACAGTTGTTGGTCCCCACTGACTTCCATAGTAGGAGAAAAAATACTATGGAAGTCAATGGGGACCATCAACTCTTTGATTACCAGCATTCTTCAAAATATCTACTTTTATGTTCAGCATAAGAAAAAAACTCATACAGGTTTGGAATGACATGAGCGTGAAATTTAAATTTTTGGGTGAATCCCTTTAAACTATCCCTTGCTTTAAGGAACTATCGCTTCTTCATGGTACCATAGGTGTCTATAAAAAAAGTGTATTCATGTTAGTGAAGAAATTGATTTCACAAACTCAGAAACATCCCATCTTATACAGACACAAAGAAAGATCTCAAACTTTTGCAAAAAATAACCCTGAAGTAGCCTCAACAGGCTGACGTGTATTTGGTAAAACAGACTTAGGACTTCATTTGGAAATGTGTTGAAGTTCAATTACGCAAGACAAGAGCCTCTTAGCATTTATCTGTCTGCTGGTGGATGGAGAACAGAATTTAAAAGACGCTATTACAAGTGTGTAATCATATTAAGAGCTCAGATATGACTTTTACATCATCTTAAATGTCATATTGTTGATCAAAGTCAGTGAGTTTGTTTAATGTGATCAATCAGTATGTCTATTTATGTGAAGAGCCATATCTTTTTAACAGGTAATCTCATTTTAGTCCTTTATCTTCCAACAAGCACTAGCAAAAAGCACAGCCCCACATCAACACACACACAAATTCACCTAACATTTATCTGAGACGGCTGCACTTTGGCACTTGAGTTATCAAGTCAATAAATCTGTACCCATATATAAGATAGGCCAAAGAGTTTTTGCCGCTAACCTGTCTGACACACTTTCCGCAGAGGAGAAACTGTGAGTACAACCATATTTTCCCTCTTGTATTAAAGGCATTATAAAAATGTTTGGATATTATGACAGATTCTATGATTCTTGACTGTTTAGCACCTATACATAAACCTGATACCTAATTCCTAAAATGCACATGATGTAAGTCTGTATAGATGACTGTACACACAATATTGCTGCATTTAGTATGTTTTGTAAAAAGCTTCAATGTTATTGCAAATATAATAAAATACATGCAGATTTCTTAAACATTATGATTTTTTCACAATTATATGAGCAAATAAAAAAACAAAGAAAACTAATAATCGATTAAATAAACAAATGTGAAATTGTTTTAATGCCACTAAAAATACTTCATCAGTAAAAGGATAATCTAGTGTAACAGCATATACAGTATGTTTTTAATACCCTATCAATGACTTACTAAGTGACTGCATGCACTAAAAATAAAATAATGCCCTCTTGTCACATTTATACTCACACTTGTTCTGCTGTGATCTGACCAGTGCTTTACTAAATCCCTCAGAGATACCTGTCATTATGAACAAGCTACTGGTTATCACAGCTGTCATTGCTTTCCTTGCTCTGGGTACGTACAGACAGACACATTCATAAACATACTCAATTTGGATTATTATTATATCTGCTTTGCTGCTAAAGAAGTAACCTAAAATGACAATGAAACATGAAAATAAAGAATGATTTTTTAAAAATTCATCTCACTCCCTGAAAACTTGGTTCGACCCCTGCAGGAGCGGAGAGCTTCCGTGTGCCCAGGCAAGTTGAGGAGGAGAAAGGAACCATTGCCGCTGTGGTGGACACACTTAAGTCCTACTACGACCAGAGTGTTGACACTGCCAGCGGTTATGTTGAGACCATCAAGGGCTACAAGCTGAATGAGAAAGCCAAGTAAATCTAATTTTATACATTACCCTAGTCCGTACTTTCAAACATTCCCTTCTGGGCTTTTACACACAGGAACACGTGTAGTTTTCCATTACAATATATGTGCAATGATGAGATTTATCGGAAAATTTACCAACAGTGTACTCACCCTCAAGCCATCCAAGGTAAATATAGAGTTTATTTATTCACTGGAAGAAATTAGGAGAAATTTAGCATTACATCACTTGCTGACCAATGGATCATCTGCAGTGAATTGGTGCCGTCCAAACAGCTGATAAAAAAAAATCACAATAATCCACAAGTAACTGTCATGACTCTGGTCCATCAATTAATGTCTTGTGAAGTGAAAAGCTATGTGTTTGTAAGAAGTAAACATCAAGGCATTTTTAACTTCAACCCGTTGCTTCTGGTTAAAATAAGAATCAACCATCCATAATGCTTTCTTCAGTGAAAAAGTCATTTAATCTGAATCAGAAAAGAAATATTGACAGAACAAGCACTGTTTGAGCAAAAACTGTTCTAAACAAGTATGCTGGTGAATTTTAAAATGAGAGACAACAGTTGATGGACTTTTTCACTGGAAGAAGCGTTATTATGGATTATGGACTTTTTTGGCCAAAACAGCTTTTCACCACACAAGATGTTATTGATAGAATGGAGTAGTTTTGATTATTTGTGGATTGTTTTGATGTATTTATCGGCTGTTTGGACTCTCATTCTGACGGCACCCATTCACTGCAGAGGATCAATTGGTGAACAAGTGATGTAATGCTAAATTTCTCCACATCTGTTCCAATGAAGAAACAAAATCATCGACATCTTTGATGGCCTGAGGGTGATTAATTTCATGACACCCTGAAAATGAAGACTCAAGATCCAATTTGTTTTGACATTTTGTCTTTCCTCCCTCATAAAGAAACCTGTATGAAGACACAGTTCGTGCTGTCAGCACCTATGCCGGGATCTTCAACGACCAGCTCTACCACATTTTGTACCCTCAAGAAAGCTCTTAAATCACATAGTATAACACCTCAACAGAACTCCATCTCTTTCTGGTCTTGAGTCTATCACCACCCTGGAACTACAATCATGAACCCCAGAAGAAGACGGCACTGAGGTGAAAACATGACTGTTGAACTCTTGGCTCCAATGGCCTGTTACCTTTGCCCTGTCAAAAATACTGCACAAGCACATAGCACCCTGACACGCATCAGTGGATAAATATGATGTGAAGTTCTGGGGTAAAATCAAATTTAATGCTCAACCACAATCTGTTTTTGGATGAAGATCAGAGACCCTTTGCTGCTGACTGTTACCTGGCGCCCTCTATCGTACGTCCAGGTTAAAACAGAATCATCGACTGTTTCATTGTAGTTTATCTGTATAGATTAAAGAAATCTTTGTATTATATCAACTTTTAGTGGTTCTATGTACATGAGCATTAGAAAATTGCAATAAAACTCCACATTTGTAGAAAATGATGGTAGTTGTTTTTGAGACATTACATAAGCTATACCAAACAGATCTAAAATATGGAAACTCTAAGTACCAATAATCTGGAAGCTTAAGTGCTACAAAATATGCAAGTTTTAACTCTTCCATGAAGAATTACTTGTAATTGGATTCATTTCCATGGTATCTGCAAATATAAGCCTTTTTAGCGGGATCAAAACGGTTATTAGCAACTGTTTACACTAGGTCTTCTGACTGAATACAAACAATCTCTCTCTCTCTCTCTCTCTCTCTCTCTGAGGAGGAGACTGGTTAATCAGTTAGTTAATAAGTACAATTTGTCATGACTGACTATAATTGAGGAATTTCAGTTTAATGAGCTTTTTGAATGAAATGACCTTTTAGTATCATGAGCTGATGTTCTTGGTTTAATAAATGGTAGATGTAAAAATCACACAAAATAAATCTATGCATCAGTCATCTGGCATCAGACATTGTTGAAACTGATAAGCTATAACAAATAATTATTTCAACATCAGATTAGCTTTTTCAACCATTAACTAAGCTGGAAATGAAACAGCAAAACGTTCCTTATGTAATCATCCTCATATCTGTGAACAAAAAAGGCTATTCAAGACTGAGAATTATTTTTATTTATATATTTATGGTTACATTACAGAACATTATGTGACATTTTATATAAGATATTCTGTGTATATATACAGTAATAAGAACACTGAAACCTTGTAGTCACGCTCTCCATACACAGATTTTTTAGGTTTAAATATTTATAATCATCAGGTTTGCACAAACAAAGAGAAAGAGATTGGCCTTGGCACACAGCAGGCAGTGTACTTTGCTCCAGGGCAACAGCTGAATTCAGACGAAAAGAGTTTTGACAGGGATTCAAACCAACAACCTTCCAGATCAGCCACCTGCCACCTCGAAAACACAATAAACTACCATGCCTACTAAGATTTGATTGATTTCAGACCTCCTGTCAGTGCCATTATCACGATTATGATATCAAAACACAGCTGTGTCATTAATCCAATTCTTTTGATTATATTCGTGATTAATATCATATTTAAAACCATTTCATTTACCCATATTAGCAATATCAAAGAGTTCTATAAAAATCTTAAATGTGTTTAGATTCCAAAGAGTGTTTGGACACAAGTGAGTTTTAAAAGCATTGATTAAACCTGATAAGAAAAACAAACATGAGTGTATACTCTTATGAAATTGTGAAACTATGACATGTAATTATTAACTAATGTTACTGACCATCTTGTTAGCAAAACACCACCTGCCTTTCATATAGAATAAAAAGGCAGAATAAATACTAATGATGCCTATTTTTTTCTTCAGTATACAAACTGCTGGTAAAGATAAATATACAAATATAAAAATAAAAAAAATATTATAAATATTAAAAAAATCTTCTGTTTCTCATTCTGTTTCACATTCACAATGTCACCTTTAAAATAATTTTTTGAGTGCAATTAGCCTAAGCCCTAATCAGAAAACTTTCTGCATTTTCACATTAAAAATAACTTTATTTTTATAGTGTTTTTACAAATGAGGACATCTCCAAAACACACACACACACACACTATATTTTTTATATACAGCTAGCTATGAATACTATAACCTAATCCTTACCCAATCTCAAACCCTACCTGAAAACTTTCTGCATTTTTACAATTTTTTTTTTTTTACTTTACTTGCTTAATTTTTATACCATTTTCACAAATGAGGACATTCCTAAAAGGAGGTTTTCAGATTTAGCTCAAAATTCTGGGTACAACTTTGTCTCTAAAATATTAAGTAGGCACACACACCCACACACTTAAAATTCAATAACAGTCCATGTAACATTTATTACTCAACCGCACGTTCTGTTCAGATGGTTAAAACTCTTTAATGGCTGCTCTGTGTCTGATTCCAGAGCACAGGTCACAGTGATGCATCTAGGGAAGACTGGCTTGAGCGCAGAGGACAACACACAGCAGGCGATGATCACCATAGCAGTGGATTGTGACCTCTTTTATTATCTGTGTCCTGTCCTGTTGCTGTCTTTCTGTTGCACTGTCGAGCTTCTCTCACTATAACAAATTGCTTGTATGTGTAAACATACCTGGCCAATAAAGCTCATTCTGATTCTGATTCTGATTCTGATTAAGGTCCCAACCGCAGGGTTCAAACAGGTGCCCTAGCACAATAAGACACAGTCTAATGTTTGACAACTATTCACTCTTAATTTTCAAACGTACAGTAGAACAGTGTGACAGATACAGACAAAATAAAAACCTCTAAAACTGTTTTGCTTCAAGGAGTGTTTGCACTATATTCATTTAAAATAAATGTGATTGTGTTGACATTTTATATTTAATGCAATAACATTCATACATTATTATGTGTGGCTTAAGCGTCTAAATACTTCTTGTGGCCACTGTAGACATGTGAGTGCATGTGTTGACAATATACAGTATCATGTTATGGAACATACTGTGCTTGGCTAACAGAAATAAAGTCTTATATTTAGATTTAGTCACAGTCCTTCATATTTCCAAATTCAATATATGAACACTTCAGATGGATGTTGCCTTGAGAATCTCACAGATCTGCTCTTACACACCTCTTTCCCCCTTCTCTCTGTCTTCGATCATGCTCTTTCTCTGAGACTGAACTGCAGTTCTATGTGATCTTATAAATAAAAATGTTCTCTTCACACCTGAAAAATATATAAATAATAACCAGAAAAATTATGCTAATGTGTCCTTTCTTTAATGGGTTCTTTATCTGGAGGAGTGTCTCCAGGCTAATTTTCTGCTCTCAGGTGTTGAGCGAGTGTTTTACATTTCTCTGTTTTTCCATTGATGCGTGGTCCACTGGGATACCTCAGCTTTTCTATCCTTCATGCCTAATTCACTTTGATAAAAGCCATTAATGCTGCATGAGGCACATACACGTACATGAGACACACACGCAGCATGCTTCTCTGGTCTTGATGATTTGAACTGCATTAATCTTGGGTTTAAATAAGCTCACTAAAAAATTTGGCCAGTATTGAATTCATGACCTAAGCACGTTTTAACTCATCTTTGCTGTATTCTTTATCAGCACTAGATGGCAGCGTATGCGTATTATTATTTTAAGATGCAGCGTTTTTTAAAAAATATTTCACAATTTATACCAGGTTAAATATTTTAGAGCTTGGCATAACAATAAAAAAATATATTCATTCATTATAAAAATAAAGATTTTATTCATTTACATTACTTTTCCAAGTCTAGATCACATTTTTAAAATGTAATTTCCTCAGCTCAACACAAAAATTAAGATATTTTGAAGAAAGTTGGTTACCAAACTGTTTTAGTGCCCATTGACTTCCTTTGTATTTTACAATGGAAATCAATGGAAACAAAAACTGTTACCAAAATTCTATAAAAAAAATATATATATATATATTCTTTTGTGTTCCACAGAAGAAATAAATGCATACAGGTTTGGAACAACACGAGGGTGAATAAATCATGATAGAAATTTCCTTTTTGGGTGGAATCGGTGGATTATCCTGTTAATACTATATTTTAAATCATTTTAAGTCATCTAAAGGTCTCCTTGGACAGTGCTGAGAACACCTGATGAAAACCACTGCTCTGTGTTTGTTAGTATTGTTATTCATGGTAATTGATCAGCTGGCGCAGGACCACCATAGTATTTGATTCGAAATCCGCCATGTGATGAGCATTCAGCTCCATATCCAGGTGTTTAAGGTAATCACCTAAGCAGTAAATTCATATGACTAATTATTATGGAGTCATAGCAATGCTGATGGCACCACAACAATGTGCACAATCCCTAACGTTTCACTGGTGATCCTTAACTGTAATGTCAAAAGCAGCAGACAGGCAAAAAAATATAAATCCATTTCACATGTTTAAGTGACTGCAAATAAATAAATAAATAAATTAATTAAGCTGCTGGTTATACATCGAATATAATATAATGAAATATTTACACATTTACATTTTGTGGCTAATTGTGAATGGCAGTGAATGAAGAAATATGCTTTTTGCACCCAGAGGGTGTAGTTACCACATCTACCAGCAAGTGCTCAATGGTGACAAACCCTGAATTCTTGATTTCTTTATCTCACAAATGGATTCGTCTAACAGAAGAGGAAAACTGAGATGGAGAGAGTAAGAGAATGGAAGTCAAATGTTTCAAATTTTCATCTAATGCTAATATTCAGACATATCTTCCTTACACACACACACACACACACACACACACACACACACAGAAGTGACAGCTGTGTCCATTAATACTTCTACCAAAACTGGACTCACTCCACCATCTGTCTTTCCTCCGCTGTCATTTATCTCTCTTGTTTTCTTTCTCTCACTACCTCATTCTTCTCCACCCATCCAAACAGATCCCTTTTGGCCTTCTCCATCCTTTCCCCTCATCTGTCTTTCAATAGGTGCCTCTGTTTAAACAGTCAAATAGACTGCAAATTACTGTCTTATACTGTCTTAAATTATGTATATATCTATATCTATATCTAATATATATATATATATATATATATATACATATATATATGTGTGTATATATATATATATATATATATATATATATAGACTCATTGAACAAAATATAAAATTGTAGCAAAATTGTATTCAGCTCATGTTTAAAACAAGCAAAAAATTGCCTGTTGGGCCAAAAATAACTTATTTTTGTCTTTGTCTCTCTTTTTTTTGTACCTTCTTAGAAAATTTCCTTTTTGCTTTCTTCTTTTTTTTCTATCACTATAATCTACCTACTTAATGTCTGTCATTTATTATCATTTACACAGACCAGTGCACTTGCTTTTTAAACACTCCAGTTATTGAACAATCTCTCACACGTTTACAGAAATTCCTCTGTTTATCTGAATTTGAAGCTAAAATAGAGATGAAAAGCAGACATTGTACCAGGACGCACATTCCCCTGCTAGTGATGGACATCATTCAACAGAACACATGCATTGCATGTTTTCTACTTCTCTTTTTCCATTCATCTTTCTTTATCTGACTATAACCCCCCTGCTATCTGGTCTTTAACAATAAACTGAAGCACATTAGCAACGGATTTCTTACAGCGAAAAAGTGATTTTCATGAACAGTAAATGCTTCTGCAGTATAAATGGTCTTTTCTTTATATTTGTCTTTGCCATCTCAGACTAAAGGAGAGCGTAAATACTCTCCATAAAATATTCTGCTGTATCTAAGTGCTTTTTCATCTCACTTTACCTTCTCTCTCTATCTGCTCTCCTTCTCTCATTTCCTCTAAATCAGCTACAGTACAGTGTTTGTATTCTCCCGCTGTCTAATTACACATATGCTTCACTTTAGATCTGTTACAAAACTATATGCAATGCCCTGTTTTGCATTGCATATAGACTGCCTAGCTCTTTGTTTATCATGAGGTTGTGTAAACTCTCTGTGGTCATTTGCTCCATGCCACCCCTCCCTGCTCCATTGTTTCCCCAGGCCGCTAAGTGAGTGCTGATTCTCTCTTCTAATGGTTTCATTGAAGGGCTTTTAATACTGACTGAGTGATCTAGAGTCTTCAACAGCCACCATATTGAACTCAAGTGTGTTGAGATAAAAGTACACCTGTGTTTCATAATTACAGCATTCATTCAAGCTCAAGGTTAACCAACATAATAATATGTTTGGTGATAAGTGGATAATGCATCTGTGGGCTTGTTTCTCATATGTTTGTCTTTCCTGCTTGTATAATCCACACCGAAATGCTGTTTTGCTTTTACAAATTTTTTAATGTAAAAATACCATACAATTTGTATAGTATTAAAGTAATTAATTTTGAATAACTTACATTTCAGACAAAACTTGGCCGGGTGGTTTCTTCGCTAACGAAAATAGTTCAGACAAAAAACGTTGAGTTTTACATGTCTCTAACAGTGTTGCCAACTGCTTTCAATTGAAAGTAGCTAAAACTGGTATAGCTAAACGTTACTAGATCATAATAGCAAATTCACTGGTCTAACCTATATAAAGATGAATGTAGATCAGTGGGCAAGATGAATACTTGGATAAAGTATGTCCAAGAAGTTGCTATATTCGTCCCTAAACTTTTTTTAAAAATTCTCAAAAGGGGTGGGGAAGTCGCTAAATCTAGCTACAAAATTGCTAAATTGGTAACAGTGCCTAAGCATCGCACAGGCTGAAATTGGTGCCTTGTCCAAATACCCACACTTGCAGCCTTGACCACTTAAGAGCGCGTGCGCGCGACAGGAAGTTAGAGCGCAAGACTGTCCCAGGTCTTCAAAACACCAAAGTGCAGTGCCCTTAACGCACACTAATCCACACTATCTTGAATACCGCTCCGGAGCGCTATTCGAGGCTTAGTGTATCCCATCATGCATCATATTTTGGAATAAATCGTGAGATTTTTGCCGAGATCTTGCAAGAGGTTACGGAAACTATTTTATTAGTGTAATAAATAGATATGCTATTATTACATATAATTTAGTAGAAAAACAAAATGTTGCACGTTTTATTGGCGCAAAGATGAGTAGTGGTGATACTTATTTTGTACAACATTTGCAACTGCTTTTCATCACTTAATTAGAAGCACCGCAAATTAAATTGTGTCATCTGTTATAGGGACTAAGCCTACTGAACAGATATTTAGAAGTTGATTTTTTTTTTTTTTAATTAAAATAAAGCTATGCAAACACTTGCATTTTTACAACACTATAAGTGTGTCCCATAAGGTAAGGAAAAGTTCTACACACACTTGTGGTCTTCATCCTCACTTGAATACTTGGGCCAAATACAGGAAATACGTCATATAAGTAGTCAAGTGGTCAAGTGCAAAGACCGCAAGTGTGGGTATTTGGACAAGGGAACGGCATAGGAGTAGAACGAAACGACAGAGATTCCCTCGCCCGCTCAAAGCGTTTTGGTTTTGTAACCACCGCGGATCAGATCCACTCTGGCTTTTCCATTTCCCATTCCCCGCTAGAATTTGACGGAATCCCGCTAAGAGCAGTCAGTGAAGAAATAAAATCGCTACAGACTAAATTACACAAATTGAACTGAGGGAGTCTATGTCCAAATCCACAGTGTTGATTTGTTAACTAAAACTATTACAATGGATTTTGTTAATCAAAATAAAGAAAAGAAAAGAAAAGAAAAGAAAAAAGAAAAGAAAAGAAAAGAAAAAAAGAGAAATGTTTCTCTGGCTAAGTTATATTACAGTACTAAATTACTAAAATTCAAATAAAACTAAACTAATATAAAATAGAAATATTTTAAAATACAATAAGTAACAAAAATGACAAGAGCACATAACAACAATTACTAAAGCTTACAGAATTAAAATGAAAAATATAAAAAATAAATGCTAATTAAAAATGTATAAATAGCTACTATATAAATAATAAATAATTTAATAATAAAGATAATTTAATATTTTTCTAGGGCCTCATTATTATAATTTACAGCTTTTTCAGACTTTATCATAATTCCAAAAAATCACAATATCACAAAAATGCATGAGCAATAGAAAATGGAGGCTCACCTTTGGATTGAGTGGAATTTTAAGCTACTCAGTTGTGCTGCTTTTGCATTCAATTGGCTTTTTGCTGTTAGAGGACCCAGAGAGATCAAACGGTTTTACCATAAATGTAGCTAAAGAGGACTTTAATGAAAACAGCAGCCTCACATCTCAAATCGACCACTGTGATAGCAGCACTCTTGTCTCCTGCTGCCACAGACACATATTTATCCATCACCAATTTAACCGACACCATTTTACCGCATACCAAAAGCAGTCAATGTTGGCAGCTTTTCACATTTCGAGTACAAATAAAACTCTGCTTCTTCCGTTTAAAACAATTTTCATTTTCAATTTATTTGAACCATTGCCAGTAAATATGGGGAACCACAACACATTGATGAGTCAATTTTGGCTCTGCATTTTAAATGGCATGTTTGCTTACGCTTAAGCAACCTTTGATGAGACAAAATTACACAGTATTGTGTAGAACAAGCTGCATCTTGTGTGTGCCAATATGAAAATACATTGCTAAAAGGCATGATTGCGTGAGTGCTAGTCATAGAAACAGACGTGTGCACACACATTCAGTGTGTTCAAAAGAACTAGAGTTTCCTATATACAACACCTGTGTGTGTTTGTCTGGTGTTCACCGTGAAAGAATGCCAAAGGGAACTTGTAGCCCGACGCCATACAAACCTGTCACACGCTTTTTACAACAACTTAAAATACCCAGAATATTTTCAAGAGGCTTAACATAACAAAACAAGCGTTCGAGAAAAAGACAGGAATGATTAGATATACTTTCAGGTCATTTGCAAGTGTGTACAGTACATGAAAATATGCAAAGAACTGACAATACCTGTCATCAGCTGTTTATAACGGCACTTACAGGAACTCGGATCTTAAAAGCACATTTTATGGCATTCCTAACAGAACTCTGGGGTGGAACACAGCCCAAGTGACAAGGAGCACACTTTACTTGACGTGAGCAAAGTTATGCAGATATCTTTTAACATAAGAGCATCATAAATAAATAAATAGACAGACAGACATTATCTGTCTTACTCTTACAATTCACTTACAGGAATTTAGATCTTAAAGGCACTTTCCATGCACAGACAGACAGAAAGAAGAATGGATGGAGGGACAGATAGATTGATAACACTTTATTGCTACATATTGCAATACTGGTACTTGCAAAACTGACATTTAAGATATTAGACCAGTTTTTCTTACTTGTGTCAGATAGCTGCAGTCTGTCTAAACATTACACAATGCAAATATGAAATCTAGATCTCATTTGCATTTCAAACATATCAAAACATTGTTATTATTATTATTTTTAAAGTCAGTTTATCAGCCTGAGAAAGATGCTTTTTAGAAACAGATAGTGTAGTTGCAGCATTTACCAGCAGGGGCTAACCATCCATACTGTACCTTAATCTTTGACCCTTACATACATAACCCCAGCTGATGTTGTGAGTTACGTATGTGGTTCCTGGAAACACATTTGAGACGCATGTTGTGTAAACAGCGAGATTGATGTTAATACCAATGCTTAGTTGACCTGAGACTGAAGAGACATCATTATCAGGCTCTAAAGTAAACCACTTAACCACAGGTTACTCCAGAGGGATTGTCTTTGCAATGTGCATTGTAAACCCACTGCTAATTATATCCTGTTCCTTGTTTTAGGAAAAATAATCAGAGGCACTATTCAGAGGTTTACCATTACTCTCAATGAGTGAGGAGGAAACAGAAGCTAACCAGAGCTGTAACCAGGCTCTACCAGGGTCTGCAAACTAAACAAGGGGATATAGAAAATCACTCACAGATTCATTCATTCACATAATCTTTCATGGAAGTAGAGATATCCTAAAACAAATCTTCCTGTAATGTGCTTGTCCTTCAGGAAGAAATATGGAAGGAACGCACACACAAACACTCTCAAGAGCCAGACAGGGCATCACGAGTGCTCGGCGGTGAACTAAAGCACAAGTAGTGCTGATAAACAGAGAGGGCTCAGCTGTGTGAGTAATGTCAAGGCTTTTCTGCTATCTCTCCTTTAATGCATGAGAAATTCCCTCCCAAATGCTCACAACCATAACACACCCCACATTTCGCCTGCTGGTTCTGGTGTCACTGAAATCTCTTCTCATCAGTCACAGAATCTAATTAAAACAGAATAAACTCATCACAAAAGCGGCTAATTAAAAAAAATGTCTCACTTGAAGTAGCAAAGCGAGATCATTTTGCTAATCTTCAAGGTTGGTTTGATAACATTCTGCTCTGAACCCGAACACAGCAGGGGCTGTAATGGAGGGCCGAGGATAACGACAAACTAAGGAGGTCTCGTTCACTGCATCATTAAAGAGCAAATTGAGTGAACACGTTACATATACTATGCACGCACACACACAGATGTGCAATTAGCAGTTTCTAGGAGAAATCCCCATGAAATCAAGCCACAAAACTCCCTCCGATGACAGATGACAGGGATTGTGGGTATGAGAATATGAGTCAGTGGAAAGAGTATGAAAGCTTGTGAGAACATAGTGTGTGGGAAGTACTTTTAATCATCATCTTGCTGTTTTCATCTTGATGTTCTTTGTCTAGAAGGACTGGATTTGTTTTACAAGAATATGACCTTGTCCGAAAACGCAAATGTTTAAGCAGTAATAAACTTTTCTCTCACTCTCTGTCATACCAAGCACCACGTTTTATGACACCTGTGCTGATATAACAGCAGGACAGCACTGACTGTCGGCACGTCCAGGCAGATCGTACAGCTGCCCTCAGTTTCACAGTAACTCCTGCACATATTTTTTTATCGCTTAAAATGCCTTGCTGCTTCTTGTCTCTCCACAGAGGCCCCAGTGGCACAGAAATGACACACCTCGGCTTTAAAGGTGCATTTTTGAACTTATACTAACATTTCCGTTACAGCAACATTGCAGTTATAGTTTCAACATTCACTTTTACAAGTTTCCAATAACAGGGCTGTTAATGAGATTAAGTCAGTATTCAGTTGGTCTTGTGATTTTAACATGGCTGCCCCTTAAGGCAACAAGTTCCATGTAAAATAAGACAGCTTATTTATTTATTATTTTCTTTTATCATAAGTACTACATAAGTACTTTCTAAATGAGGTAAAAATAACTGAGTGTACATTTTAAGTGTTATAATTCAGTTTCCAGCAGTGTTGGTATTGATAACTACAACTAAAACTATTAAAATATTTACAGTAATTAAAGCTGATTTCAAATAAAAAAGAAACATTATGAATTTTTTTTAAATTATTGCTTTGTTCTCAAAAGTTCTCAAAAACGGAGCTAAATCAAATATGGAAAAAAGACAAAAGCACATATAAAATTACTTAAACCTAAACTAAACTTAAAATGAAAACTGTAAATAAAAAATAGAAGCTAATTAAAAATATTTAATTAATACTAAAATAACCCTGATTTCAGGCAGGGTTTTTGGACCACTAAAGTAAAGTGGCAGTATTTCTCTCTATCTTAATCACTCACTCACATACTAACAAGAAGTACGGAGTGGATCAGTATTAGGGAAAGATGGAGAGCCACTTGCTTTGATGAGGGAGAATCATCATTAAATCAATGGAATAGATCCAGACATCAGTGTCTCCATTCACTAAATACAAATGCATAACAATGTGCTTGAGAGCATCTGATAGCTGACTCACTTGCATCCCCTCTTTCTCTCTCTTATTATTCACATCATTCTCCAAGCATCCTTCCTAATTTTCTCCATCTACAGATCTTGTCCAGCTGCAGCCTATTGTAACACATCCTTTCTCTTCCTATAAAATGTCTTTTCTTATCTGAAACAATTATGATTTCTTTTTCAATTTTCCGTCCTTATTGTCATCTCAATATCAAACTGCATTAACATGCATTTGTGCTACTGGTCTGACAGGAGAATGAGCTCCTGTTAGTGATTGAACTGTCAGAATCAATGATTTAAGAGGGATCCACAGATGCTTCTGTCTCATTCCTCAAACTCACATGGACAGTGCAAGCAAATAATGTTAATCATGCCTGAGGGTGTATCTGGCTTAGTATGTATTTTTAAAATGATCGCCTTACATGCAAATTTCAACACAGAAAGAATTTCAGCACCTTGACTGACACCTGGCAGGCCGGGGCAAGGATGAACGAGACTGTGGGTGAAGGTTTGATATTGCCTGTGTCATCCTTCCAAACTTGCTGTGTTGGTAGGCAGCTTCCTACATTTTAAGACACAATCTTAAAAATATGTAGGAAGTGTCCAGCATTCACAATTCATACAAATACGCAAATCATGCGTTTTTCAGTGTGATTACACTACACACACTACTTACAGTATAATACAAAATGGCATAGAATATTGCATATGTATGCAAAATGGGACAAAAATACAGACATGAGACCTTCTATTCTGACAGCTCAGTAAAATACAGTCAGTCATTACTAAACATTTTGCTACGATGAAGAGCTTCTTACATGACTGGTTACAAAATAAAAAAAATGAATGTTTAGATTTAATGACTGAGTTTGAGCTTAAATGATTATATTATATGAAAAAAAGAGCGTGTGGAGAGTCCAAAACTAAATCATGACGTACTTTTTTTTTTTTTTTGGCCCTCTCCAAACCCTTGAGAGGTTCCTTTGTTGTTATTTTTCTTTCTTTTTTTCTTTTTTTTACGAGTAATATAATCTTTGTGGTTGACCTTGCTGAGATTTGAGACTTTCACGTTTTGTTCTACAACATAAATGACTTACTTTCACAAACCCACAGTTCAGAGAAAAAACAAATCTGGGTTTTAAGATTAAACGAGTTAAGAGACTGCATTCCAGGTAGGCCTATATGTCGCATCGTGTTGTTCCACACTCGACGACTACGGTGTAGCAATCATCAGGCGTTTGGTTCCTATAGCAGAATATCACTAAATACGATTCTCACAAATATAAAATAACCAAACCCCACGCCTATCTGATTACATAATGTAATAATCGTACTTAAATGTCATTCAAATCGGAAGCCTGTCCTCAAAGAAAATAGCCTACTGTCTTTACATGTAGAAATCCCTTACGGGGGTTTCACATTATCATTTAACGATTAACAAGATCATACATGATATAGTCACTTACCTGATGGTTCAAACAGATTAATGTCTATTAAATCTGAACTGTCATTAGAAGTAGAGAACAAAAACTGAAACCCCAAAGGGAAACTTGAGATGAATGTTAAGAAGTTGAGTAACATGTTTAACATATACTCAATTGGATTATCTATTTAAATTATAAAGTTACCTGAGGGTTACAGTAATTTTAGACACAAAAAAGAGACAGTTTGGGATTTGTTGTTGTAATTGTTGTTGTTGTTGTTTTGCAGTATAAACTCTACACAGTTCCAATCAGAAGAAGACAGGCTACAAAGTTCACAAATGCTTACCACAAATATACAGTATACCTGGAGAGCACAAACAATTGACATCCATAAAGTATGACATCTTATTCAAAACAGCACTTTTCTTTCTTGCAAAACCAGCGAAATTGCAAAATCATTCAGTAGTTAAGACATGTATTCTTAAGAAAACTTTTTTGTTACACATTATTCTAGAAAATGGGTGTTCAAATATCTTGTATGCAAATATTGACCATAACTATAAATCACACATTGCATTGACAGAACATATGACTACAGTTTGAAAAATGAAATCAGTAAATGTAAAAAAAGAGCATCAAGATAAAAGTAAAAAATATTCTATGAGGAGTCTAAAACAGAGGCCTTCATAAATGGGCCATCATACATTTTCCAGTGTTTAAGATGTTCAGAGATATTTTAGCTCATGTTTCATGTGTCTACTGGACAATTAATACATACTGATTCATTAAAATACTCTCAACTACACACAAAGACTCAGTAGGTAAAAAAATAATAATGTTATATCCAAACCATGCCCTCTCCCACCCTCTATCCGTTTCATTTCTCCTCAGTCCTCGCTTTACCCAAACCTTCTGCTTAGAGACTCTAGAATCACTGATTTGTTGGTACAGAGAAACACTGTATGTATACCATATTCAGAAATTGCGTAAATGTTTGAAAAACTGTCCCTGGGGGTTGCTCTGACACTCAGAGGACCTGACTCAAAGAACAGCAGATTGTGAATATGTTATTTGAAGCAAATAACAAGGCTCACAGCTTTGTTTAACAGTAGGGCCTGGGAAAAAAATGACAGGGTTTTCCAACAACATAGTGATTCTAGAATGTTCCAGCTGTGCCACCTGAACAACAGTGTGCTTTTAATGAGAAAGCTACAAAATACATATAAATGCAAAACACAGAATCCTGTAACGTCATATACAAGCTTAAAGAAATCATTTTTACACCCCATGTTCACTCATATTTTTGGTTTTAAAAAACAAAGTGAAAGCGGCAATGGATAACAATATTGATAAATAACAAAAAAAAAGATTACCACTCTTTGACAACAGTGGAAAAATTCTGGCCCTGCCCTTCAACTTTTACCAAGTTTTCTTGTTTATCTCCTTGCTCTCAGAATTTAAAGTGATAGTTCAGCCAAAAAGGAAAATTAGCCGTATGTCATAATTTACTCACCCTCATGTCATTCTCAGTGTTTTTATTTTACAGTGAATATCAGTGGGATCCAGTTTGGTTTTGGACTCCATTGACTTTCACTATGTACAAAAGCAGCTCAAAATATCTTCATTTGTGTTCCACAGAAGAAAGTAAGTCATCTAGGATTGGAACGATAATGAGGCTGAGTAAATGATGATAGAATTTGTTGTTGTGTGAATCACATAACTAAACAGAAAGCAAAAACTTTTAAGCTTTAAGAAAAGGCTGAAAGTGATTAATTTGATGTTTCTCTAAATATAAATAATGAAAAACTTAGTGATATTAATAGTGTTGGAAAAACTTCAAACAGAATAGTATATTGGGACAATATGTTCATTATGATTTCTGCTCAATGAGTAGATAATTTCCAATCACGCTCAGCATTTTAATAATCCAAAAAGAATAGTGGAGTTTAGATTATATACAAAAATTTTAAAAGACGATAGACCTGTCCTCTAACCCATGTGTAATAATTACAGAGGTAAGTTAAAGTCTTTGACCATGTTTGGGCTGTTAAATGGAATTCAGTGCAGTACAGAGGAAATGAGATGATTGAGTTAGTTCTGTAACTCTCCCACAAATCTCAGACTTGAGCTGAATGGGTCCATGCAGTCAGATATATGGTTTGAATGGGATTCTCACACATGCTATTTCTTTTCCGTCACCTCTGGCTTTTGGTTATAGCGCAAAACATACAGGTGTGGGACATGTAGGCATGGTCTAAAATATCTAAGGCGTTGAAAGGGACAGCTTGAGAGTGTGTATAATGGCACATCCATATGCTCCATGCAGATCATGGCCAAAGCGTATAGTGGTCTGGTATAGTGGTTTACTAATCAGGGTAATGGCACGTGTGCAGTTCACAATCAAAAATGTACACAGTAAGTGCAGTTTGTAATGCCAAAATTGGCTATACTGCACTATTTCAACAACACGAACTAATCGACATAACCAGGGTGCAGCACAGCATGAAGAGCAACATCCAGTGTCCACAGTGAATTTTCTGCTTTGTTTTGGGTAGAAGAACACTCCATTAAGCTGCGCTCTGTTTCATAGAGTTGTACTACAAAGATTGGTTTGATTACACAATCAGGACACAGTATGTACCCTTATCAAAATAATGCCAGATTTACATTTACTGCCCCTCCCACTTCTAAACTGAAACCCACCCTCAGTTCAACATCATAGCCCCTCCCACAATCTTTCAAAAAAGAAAACTGTACAGCTAAAATGAATTCATCTTCTCTTTCCTCCATTTCCTCTCTTCTCCTCCTCCTCCTCCTCCACCAGAGCACTCTTAATTCATCACCATCCTCTATGTCTCTGGAGATCTTGTTCCTGTGTCTTTTCTTCTTTTTTTATCACTGTGAAAGAGGAAAGGTTGTTAATGAACACGTACTATTTTTACTGGCCATCATTTAGCTGCACAAGGTAATAAAATTTTTGAGATTAAAGACTATTTGTCTATTTAAAGGCATAGTTTACCCAAAAATGAATATTACCCCATGATTTAATCACCCTCAAGCCATCATAGGTGTATATTATTTGCTTCATTCAGACGAATACAATTGGAGCTATATTAAATAATGTGTTGGCTCTTTCCAGCTTTATAATGACAGTGAATGGAGGCCGAGATATTGAAGTCCAAACAAGTGCATCCATCCATCATAAAAAGTGTTCCAGTCATTTCTGGGGGGTAATAAAGGCCTTCTGAAGTGAAGCGATGCTTTTGTCTAAGAAAAATATCCATATTTAAAACTTTATAAACCATAATCTCTAGCTTCTGCTAACTGTTGTACACGCATTCATGAGAGAGTGGCTTTCCAGCAGATGATGTAGGACGTAGTCATGCCGAAAGCTCTGGTGAGAATATGCTAGTCTCGCAAGAACCATATTTTGTTTACAGCGAAGGAAGTCTCCTCTTGTAAGCAAGATGTTTTCTATCATTTAGAGAAATTTGTATCATTTAAAATACAATCAAATTTAGTATGATCACTTATTCTTTTATTTATTTTAATGAGAACAAGTCAGAATAAGTATATATTTACATACATGTATCTGTTATGCTGAATGATAGAACATTATTTCACCTGTTTTTTTTTTTTTTTTGACATTTTTGTTGTACAATAAACAATGTTGGTATGTACAGCTGAGAACCACCTGGCTAAAATTTGCCTTTGACCCACTCACCTGTTCTGTATGTGGTTTGTTTAGCAGACCAGCCTCTTCACTGCCTTTCTCACTGGACTTCATCTCCACCACAATACCACCTTTCACTTCCCCAGATGCCCTAGATGGAGAAAGTGACAAAATTTATGAAATGAATAAATGGAAATGTGTACACATGACTTGCAAATGTTTGTTATCATGGTTCCTGCTACTCACACATCCTTCTTCTCCTTTTTCCCACAGCTCAGCTTGCCCTTCTTACTAAGGAAGAAGAGCAGAGCCACCAGGAGGAGAAGCAGCAGAACGCACACCACCACGGCAATGACGACCGCACTCGAACCCCCCTGCTGTTTCTCCGCTGAGAAGATCAAACGAGAAGAATGTTGGTGAGAAGTTGAAGGTTAATGGCGAGTGTGAAGAAGTGATGAGTTTGGGTGGCAGAGGAAGAGAAAGGGGAACACAGAGGGGGAATGGGCGTGTTGAGGAGGGTGGGGAGGAAGTAAACCAGAACAATAAGCAATTGTTCTTTTGTCGACATTAAAAAGAGACCCAAGTAATCAGTGATAAATAAGGTAACAGTTTGAGAAATGATATATAAACACACACAATCTCACAGCTGTAAGCATACAAACAATTGCATACATACACGCACTATTTTATTCTCACGCAAAGACAGAAAGGCAGCAGGGGTTATACAGACCTGTAAACACAGGGTTTCCTTTGAGCAGCATTATGGGAAAGAGAAAGTTGAGTCCAATTGAACAGCACACAGGAAATAAACACTCTACCATTAACATACATACACACACAACAAGGCCCATCACCAAGATGAAGACAAACACATACACACACTGAAGTGACCACACGAGCTAAACACTTGACA
Organism: Tor tambroides; assembly: GCA_021397915.2. Classification (NCBI taxonomy): domain Eukaryota; kingdom Metazoa; phylum Chordata; class Actinopteri; order Cypriniformes; family Cyprinidae; genus Tor; species Tor tambroides. Next base: position 54,122 of record JAFVLL020017770.1, on the reverse strand, counting down.
GCACACTCAAGGACGGCGGTATTAAGAGACAAACACCCAGACACAGAGAGGAAGGAAAGAGAGGAAAGTAAAATAGAACAGAATCCTTTATTGTCCCAAATGAGGGAAAAGTTAAAGGTGCAGCATCAACCAAATAAAGGACGGACATCATACAAAGATCACATACGTAATACAATATACAATATACACAGTGTTTGGTAACAGTACATAATATACAGTGTAAAGGCCTGGAAAGCTAGATCACAGAGTATGTACAAGAAAGAGTCCTGAGAGGGAGAGGAGAAGCAGAGAGAGCTGGGACAAGTGTCTACCTCGGTTAGCAGCATTGGGATTTGATGATTTGTCTGGATCTGTACAGAGGAAATAAAAGAACAAGATTTAGAGTAACATTTTGAGTGTAAATCAGAGTCTGTGGAGATATGTTCAGTAAATCTGAGTAAATACACTATGTTCAAAAGTTTGGGGTCAGTTACATTTTTTTGTTTTGTTTTTTTAAGAAATTGATACTTTTATTCAGGAATGAGCATTAAATTGACTGCAGAACATTTATTTTTCAAATAAATGCTGTTCTTTTTAACTTTTTATTTCTTAAAAAATCCCGAAAAAAAGATCTCCACAAAAATCTTAAGCATTTTCCCAACCATTTTCAACACTGAAGACTGGAGAAATGGCTGCTGAAAATTCAGCTTTACCATCACAGGAATAAATTACATTTTAAAGAATATTAAAATAGAATTAACTTATTTTAAATTTAAATAATATTTTACAATTTTACTGTTTATACTGTATTTTTGATCAAACATGCAGCCTTGGTGAACATGTCTTTCAAAAACAAAAAACATTAACAGAAGTGTCTACAAGGCTATGCAACTCAAGCACAAGTAATTATTTTATAAACAGGGCTCATGAATATCAATTAGGTAACAAAACTAGAGATTTGAATGAGCACATCAATTCATATTCATGAGCATAGTGTTTCTAGATATTGATGTCACAACCCTTAGCCCATAATCCCACACTCCAAAAACAAAAATCAAATAAGGATGACCAATTACATTTTCTGAAATGTGCAGCATACAGCCATAGCACACTGCATACGATATGGTATCCCACAATCCACTGTGCACTTAACCTTCAGTTTTCAGTGTATTAAATGAACTGGAAGAAATATCCATGATTTTTGAAATCTTCTCAATTTACTATTTAACCGGATTGCCAAAATTCAGACATTTTTACACAAAATGGGATAAAAATATCAGAATAACTGCATTCCTATATAATTGAGATATCTGGTTGCTACTGGCTGAATAAACCGTGCAACATAATGAGGTCATGTGACAATGTACAAAACCACTGTCTGAAATGTCCCCGCATTCTGCATACCGATTTCTGAAAGAAAAAAATCCCATGTTAATCTCATGTTTTCAGTCTGCTATTTACCCAGCACTGGGTTGCAAGTGGGGTTCTTTTTAACCCATTCATTTTTAGAGTGTAGTATTCCAGTCCCAACATAGCCTCAGTCTGTAAGAGTAGCATGCACTAACCTGATTTGATGGACACCTTGAAGTTCTTGCTGTCTCTTCCATGCTTGTTGTATGCCTCACAAATCACACCATCCTTCAGAACCGCAGCCGAGGCCTCAAGAGTGACTGTGCTGATAACCTTATTCCCCACTACTGTCACTGACTACACACAGACAGACACACAGATGAAAAATACGACGAATACAGTTTTCTGATTTAAGTTCAAACCTAATCTATTTGAAGCATGTTCACGCACTTCTTTGCCAGAAGGTGTCCAGCTGAACTGTGGAGCAGGATGACCAAGAGCAGAGCAGTTGAGAGTGACCATCCCTCTTTCCTTATCAACAAAACCATTCAGTGGAGCAGCAATCTCAGGTGCACCTTCAAAACAAAAACATGTTTATTATCAGTGGCCAATATTTGAGTTCAATTGCTTTTAACCTGTCTTTGAGTTAATTCCTTTGTCAGCTGATGACGTGGATTCTAAATTAAACCTACCACCAGATCTTAACAAGTGTGACATCTGCCTTTTCTGAGGATTCAGTAAAACATCACATTCATATGACATTATATTCCATGTGCTCAGAACCAGGGGAGAATTTATGAACCATGTTATGAATGCCTCACCATCCTTTCTTGGAAACCAGGAAAAGGTGTTAACTACACCCATGAATACTATAAATGCCATGACGGCGTATAGAACAAAACCAGGAAATCAACTATAGAATGAAAGTTTTTTTCCGATGGCACAGATAAGATACATGAGACCTTCCCTAGTGTTACAGTTTATGTCTCATACTGCAGGGCGACAAAATGTTTAACAGCTTATGTTTTGTTATAGGAATTAATTCAATATTGTTAGTGGCCTTGGAACCAAATGCAACATTTAATTTGAATGATAATTGGAAAAACAACATTTTGTGTCCTTCTGAAGTAGTTTCTTATTATAAAAATTCTCTTTCATGCTTTAATGCTACAGCATCCCATATTAGCTAGCTAAGCTACTATTTACATATTTAGGAATTCTTTTCAGAATGAATGTATTTACAAGTTGAACATACATGAGCGGCTTAATTAAAGTCTGGGACCTTATTTGTTATTTTGTTTCCACCCTGAGTTGGGGGTGTATAAATTAAATTTGTATGGTGGAAGCAAATTGTTATGGATCATAATAAGCTGTAAATGTGAACGTTGACAGTACCATTTAGCTTGTAAGCATTTTGTTTACTGCCAGTCAACTCATTTAGCTGGTTTATGAGCAGACTAACATTTCCCATCATCCTCTATGGCAGCAAGAGAATGATAAAACACGCAGATCAGCATCAATTACACACCTAATGTGCATTCTTTACTCTTCATTACGGCGCATTAGCACTAAAAAGCTTCCTGACTTTGTTGGGAATATGAAAGATGAATATGAAACTGAAAAAAATTATTCGAAATCACATGAGCACACATCATACTGTAATTATAATTTGAAAGAAGGAACTTCCAAGGAGAATGTGAATGCAGCATCTGTTCTCATTTTCATGGTAACACAGACTTCACGATTATAGATGACTTACAGTATGACCTGACTTATTGAACGGTAATGTACCATCGTTTAACAACCTAAGAGGTTTGTCTTTGAAAGTTTATAATATTGTTTCACATCATGTTATACATAGATTTTGAATTGTGTTTTTACTTACAATTGAGCTTGACTGGTTACTCTGAGCAGAAAACAAACACTCTTCACTGTTTTCTTATGGTACTGAACTCCTACTTGTATCCAAACATAATATCCACCCTACGGAAAGCAGCTGGTATAACAACAAGCATCAGCAGTTTGTTGACTGCCCATAGTTTAGTTCTATCTCTTGAAAGCAAGCTGCTTTGATACTGATGACAGCTTGTATTGACGCTTTGCACTGATAAACTACTATAAAGCTGTGTGTGTCTATGTTTGCACTTAGTACCTGTGACGGTAAGGGTGACATTGGCTTGTTTTCGAAGACCTGGCACTGAAGGTACAGCTCCGACACATAAATACACACCAGCGTCAGCCAGAGTCACTGACTGGAGAGTCAATACACCCGTCTGCGACAGCTCCTTTGAGTCCTATGGCGTACAGTGAGATCAAATGAGATGTCGAGTCAAATGAGATCACCATTTCCACTGTTTTACTCACATTTGTGTCGTTCCAAACCCATTAGGCTTCGGTTCATCTTCGAAACACAAATTAACATATTTTATATGAAATCTGAGAGGTTTCTGTGCCTCCATTTTTGTCCATTGTGCCTCCAAGGGGAAAATTAACCTTCCCCTTGATTAAAGTCCTATGGGTTTGGATTTACAATAGAGTGAGAAAATGATGCAGAATATTCAGTTTGTGGAGAACTATCCCAAAATGGCAAAAAAAACAAAACAACAACAACAACTGCAAACTCCAAAGATGGATACAGCGTAGCACCATTAGAACTAAAAAAACATTATTCAGGGGGGAAAAAAAAGCATCAGAGAGAGAAACATCACAGTTGAGAAAAAAGTGAGGAAAAATTGGCATGGAGATGGAGGCTTGTTGAAATCGATACATGCCTTTTTCCACTGCAGGGTGTATTCATCAGAGGACTTGGTCTTACACTGAAGCTCCACAGTATCTCCTTTAGGAGCAAACAATGGGCCTTCTGGAGTCACTGCCACAGGGTCAAGATCTGATAGAGTGACAAAAAAATGAATATAGCTCAGAGGTGATGGAAAAATCAATTAAACCTGAACTTAACTGATCCTTTGCTAAGCCCCACCCTAAAATATTACCGATCAATCCTAACTTAGCAACTGTTGCTCTAAGTTGATCTAAAACGTAATGCTACCAGGATAACATAATTTAATTGACGTATTGATTGAGGTCTCTGTAGTGTTGGAAGACTAAAGAATTTACATTATTAGAGCGAATGTGTTACAGAATCATTAGGAACAGTCGTTCACTTGTAATTGCTTTCAAATGATACTCTTCTCTTTTAAGTTGATGATGAGAAGCAGTGGTGTTATTGTTAGCTAAAACTGAAGTTATTCAAAATCTTTCGAAAAAAAAATCGAAATAAAGCTAAAATAAAATAAAATATAAATACTAAATTTTAAAAAAACAACAACTTAGATTTAAAATGACAAATGTTGCCTTGGAAACTATGTGAAATAGGTTTAAGTACTAAAATGACCAAAACTTAAACTGAAATAAAAATACACTAAAGCTAAATAGAAAAAAATAAAAAATAAATAAATGTCTAAAGCACATAAAATTACAAAACTAAAATTAAAATTAGAACTAAAATATGAACAAATTCTATAATAGTATCTAAACAATACAAAAAGACGACGGAAGAGAAGCATTTGCCCCAATTTAAATATTTGCCTTTGCCACAGTATTTGATCACAGTATTCATTGAAGCCTATTTTTCATTCCAGTGAGATGGTCTGTAAAGCTTGTCTAAATTAGCACTGGTAATGAAGGAGGACAGAGGTTAACAAAGGATCAGTTATGTGTTTCATTTAGCAACTTGTCCAGTTTACTGTATTCATTATAGTGTCTGGGACTGATACTTACAGTGCACAATTAAGCTTAGATTTTTGAGAAGGTCGACACCATCTTCAGCATCAAAATCCAGAGCTTCACACTTATAGATACCAGCATCCTTTCGAGTGACATTCTTCACTTTTAGCGTTCCTTTCAATCCGTCCAGTTGTGCGTCCTTATGAGTGAGCATGTAAATACACGAGTGAGAATAATATCGTCAGCTAGATCATTTGGTTGTGATTTGGCATGAATGGTCTCTCACCTCTTTATAAAATTCAAACTCGGGCTGAGGGTTTCCATCAGTCTCACACTCCATCAGCACATCATCCCCCTCTTTGACTGGCCCTTGATTCTTCAGTTTGAAGAACACAGTTTCTGTTGAATCTGATTGGAGGAGAGCACAGGATGAGGAGTTTGAGTTAAATGAGCATACAGTTGACACATTGTGAGTGTGTGCACGTCAGACTCACAGAGCAGCGAGAGGTTGAACTTATCGGAGTTCTCCTGTTTGATCTGGTTGTTTGGCATGCTGTACTCCACCGTGCAGTGGAAGACTGATTTAGCATCGGCTTTAACCGGCTGCATGAACAGCGTGCTGGTCATGGTGTACAGGCCTGAGGCTTCCTTCACCACACTAGGTATCATATATGTTTCTGAGAAAGAGAGAGGAACAAGATTAACTTCACTGTAAGGTGTCTACAGGTCTGTGAAGAGTAGTGAAATGCTACTATGCTAATTTTAAAAAATGCATATATATGTATATATTCTGAAAGGTACTGAATACATTTCAGTATTTTGGAGGATTTTTGGGTATTTATTGTATGAAGAAGTATTAAATATATTTTAGAATATATAAACAGAAAAAAGTAATATTGTGAAATATTACTACAATTTTAAATAACTGTTTTCTATTTTAATATATTTTAAAATATAATTTGTTCCTGTGATTGCAAAGGTAAATTACTCCATTCGTAAGTGTCACATGATCCTTCAGAAATCGTTATAATATGCTGATTTTGTGTTTAGGAAACATTTCTTATTATAATCAATTAGGAAAACAATTGTACTGCTTAATATTTTTGTGGAATCTGTAATGCATTAACAGAAAGTTTAAAATAACAGTGTTTATTTGAAACAGATTTTTTTGGTTATATGTAAATATTTGTCAATTTTGAGCAATTCAATGCACCTTTGCTCAAAAATTCTTTAAATATATATATACGTATATACAGTCCATATACCAGCAGTTTAATTCTAGCCTGCAACAAAGACAGATTGTGCAGAGGACTCATCTGGTTCTCGTGGTCTTGTCCCGATGGCCGTATGTATATATGTACCTCCCCCCTTTTTCAAAGGACCATAAGTAAGCCATTTCATGGACACATGTGGGCTATTCCATTGTTATTTCTACATCAATTAAGCAGGTAAGAGGTCTGGAGTTGATTCTAAGTGTGCCATTCACATTTGGAAGCTGTTGCTGTGAACCCACATCATGTGGTCAAAGGATCTCTCCAAGCAAGTGAAACAGACAATTGTTAGGCTTCAAAAACAAAACAAATCCATCAGAGAGATAGCAGGAACATTTGGAGTGGCCAGTTTGGTACATTCTGAGAAAAAAAAAAAAGAATGGACTGGTTCAGCAACATAAAAAGGCCTGGACATCCACGGAGGACAACAGTGGTGGATGATCGGAGAACCCTCTCCATGGTAAAGAAAAACCCTTTCACAACATCCAGCCAAGAGGAGAACACTCTCCAGGATGTAGGTGTTTCACTGTCAAAGTCTACAATCAAGAGAAGACGTCACGAGAGCAAATACAGAGGGTTCACCACAAGGTGCAAACAAGGCCAGATTAAACTTTGCCAAAAAACATCTAAAAAAGCCAGACCACTTCTGGAAATGTATTCTTTGAACGGCTGAAATTGAGATCATCCTCTACCAGAATGACGAGAAGAAAAAAGTATGGAGATGGCTTGGAACAGCTCATGATCCAAAGCACACAACATCATCTGTGAAACATGGTGGAGCAGTGTGATGGCATGAGCATGCATGGCTTCCAGTGGCACTGGGTGTTTATTGATGACATGACAATAGACAGAAGCAGCTGGATGAATTCTGAAGTGTATAGGGATATACTCTCTGCCCAGAGATTCAGTCAAATGGAGCAAAGTTGATTAGAATGTGCTTTATAGTACAAATGGACAAAGGCCCAAAACATACAGTTAAAGCAACCCAGGAGTTTTTGAAGGTAAAAAAAAGGATTATTCTGCAGTAGCCAAGTCAATCTCCTGATTTCAACTCGACTGAGCATGCATTTCACTTGCTGAAGACAAAACTAAAGGCAGAAAGACCAACAAACAAACAACAACTGAAGTCGGCTGCAGTAAATGCCTGGCAAAGCATCACAAAGGAGGAAACCCAGTCTCTGGTGATGTCCATGAGTTCCAGACTTAAGGCAGTAATTGCCTGCAAAGGATTCTCAACAAAGTATTAAAAATTAACATTTTATTTATTATTATATTTATTTGTCCAATTACATTTGAGCCCCTGAAAATGGAGGGACTGTGTATAAAAATGTTTGTAATTCCTAAGCTTTTATGTTATATTTTTGTTTTGTTTTTGTTATATAAAGGAAATGCAGCAAACAAGCAGTGTAGCAAATGTAAACTGATAATGCATTATAAAAATATAAACAATTAAGACAGTTAAATGTTTTTGTTATTTAATTAGCATAATAATTGATTGATATTAAATGTTTAAATTAATATAATAATTGATACCTTTGACCATTTTCTTAAAAATGGTTTAAAGGCTAAATTATGAAGTTTTATAAAACTTTTTTGTTTTTGTGAAAACCTGTATCTTAACTGTAAATCATGCTTTTTACAGTCATTTTACAGTTTATCTACCATTGCCCTACCCTGCTCATATGGTATTAATTTTATTTGTGCCTGTCTTAAAAAGTCTTAAATTTGAGCTTGAAAATCCTGCAGATACCCTGATAAATTTTTGGTCTTCTAGGCCTTCAATGGGCAAAAAAGAGATTTTAAAGGAATTTAAAATTCTGAGCACTTTTTCGATCCTGCACTTACTTTCCTTTTGGTCCTTTACTTCAGGCAGAGGGGTGGCATCTTTAAACCAGATAATACGAGGCTGAGGGTAAGCATTTCTACTGATGCACTTGCCCACCTAAACAAACATACCAAACACGCTGGATATTGTTACAAGATTTCTGACAAACTTCATTAAGTCATTGTAACCTTGCACAAAATGAATTTACATTTAAAGGCTTACAGCTATCACATACAGCTATGAACATATGCAAGACTCACCTCAGAGGAGGTGCCAGTTTCGGGACTGACGGTAATAGCCTGATTATTTCCTGTGATCGTTGGCTTCTCTGGAGCAACTGTGAAAGGAAAAGAAGTTCATTAATAACTTCAATCAAGTCAGAGATATGGTTTCCTAAACAATTGGCCATATAAATACAAACACAATGAGGGGGAAAGTCACTGAAAGAATCATGACAGCCAATGGCTCTGACCACACTACACTGAATGTATACCCAGGATGCCTAGCTATAATGCTCCTCTTCATCATTTAATCATTATTTTATGTATAACTGCTGCCACGATCAATAGAGATATGCACAGAAAGTTCTTTTAAATAAAATCCAGTTTACCACCTGCTGCCTGTGGGCGGTAACAGCGTAACGTTAAATGTGCCAGGCCAATTGTGCTGAATTTTGTGAATAAGGCACAACATAATGAGCCTAATTTGCATGCAAAGGTGTGTTTGTGCTGAAAAGAATGACATTCACTCAATTTAAATGTTTTCTCCAGCTAAAACCAGAATGCAGCTAGTTAGTGAATAAGAATCAGGTTTTTGCACTGAAATAGTCTGTGCAAAAACTTGTTTAGGGAATTTGCGCTCACATTTTCCAAACGGAAACATGAAAAATGAGTTAAATATATAAAAAAGCCATGCATTAACACTATGACACTTCTAATTCCCTTTTCAAATCGAGCTGCAGGCTCTCCCCCACCCACCAATTCACACGCAAGGTCACCATATCACTGCTCCCAGCTGTCGTCTGGTACAAAAATAAACTGAATCATATTTAATAACATTTGCAGTCATGCCATTCTTCCAAGAGTGCTTAGTTTCTCAGTCTCTCTTCTTGCCGCATTATCTTTCTGAACCAAAGCATTTCTCTCATGTCTTAATCTTTCTCAAAATGTGTTTGGAAGACACTTTAAAAAGCAGCAGAGAACATGTGTGAGTTTGCATGGAGATGGATGTCTCTTTCTCTCTCTGCATAAGGACATGTCCCTCTGGTGCAGCCATTAGCCATGAAGCAGGCAGCAGCATTCGTCTCCTGGGAGGAGATGTCATTGTTTTCCAGTCCCCCTGCTCTCATTCACAATTATTACAGCCATTACTGCCTCTCTCGCTCCATGCAGTCTGGGGTGGAGAATGAACAAAGAGTCTGTTCTGCTGTTTTCTCTGGTCTGCACACACCCACACACACACACACACACTATCCCACGCAGCCTACGCCCTCCTACACACAAACAGTTGTCTAGTTTTTCATAAAGTGTCCCCATCAGTGACCCCATCACACACAGCTGGGGGAGGGTCTCTAAAGAAATAATGAATTGCTGAGCAGGGGGCTGAAAGTTCAATACAATATAATGCAGGCCAATTAGAGACACGCAAAGCAATTTTAAAAAATCTATAAACTGCGATAAATTAAATATTCTATAAATCATGATATAAACACACCGTGTACCCTGACTAAGGACTATAATATATAATATGCATAGTGCCAAGGTTCATTCTATGAAATAAATGACATTTTAGTTCTGAAAAGGTGATTGTGTGCAAACACACGCACATGCGCGCACAGACAGAAACACACACACACACACACACACAACAAGGCTGCATTTATTTGATCAAAAATACAGAAAAAAATGTGATATAATATTGATATTATGACATTTTATAAAATATTATTACATTTTAAAATAATTGTTTTCTACATTTCAAAATATTTTTTTTTCCTGTGATGGCAAGAAATCATTCTAATACTGTGATGTGGTGCTCAAGAAACATTTCTCATTATTATCAATGTTGAAAACAGTCGTGCTGCTTAATATTTTTGTGGAAACCTTGATAATATGATTCTTTGTTTACAGAAATAAAACAGAAAGCTCAAATAAACAGCAATGATTAGAAATAGAACAAATCGTTTGTAACATTATAAATATCTTTGTCACTTTTTATCAATTTAATGCATGCTTGCAGAATAAAAGTATTAATGTCTTTAAAAAAAAACATGTTGACAAAATGTTAATATTTTTACTGGAAAACAAAATACTGATTGGGAAAATGTTTTTACTGTGAATTTTACAGTTGACTGCAAATTTCCAGTAACAGTTCTGAAAAAAAAAATGTCAGTTTACATCTGACATCTGTTTTAGTTTATATATTATTTGGAACACACAAAGAACTTGTTTAGAATATCTAGCTTACTTCTGTGCCGGTACTTAATTTCAGTGCAAGTTCAGCAATACACAAGCATGTAGCCTCTTCAGAAAACACAACTCACCCCATCACTGATTAAATGTTCCTCCCTTAATTGTTTTCTCAGTGTAAGATCAGACTCCCAATGCTTTGCATCTGATCTGGGATCGGCGAGGCATGGACAGGGAGCTCTGCTCTCAGATCAGTGGTCATTAGTGTAATGCTTAATGCACATGGAGCTCTTTGGCTCTCATAACCCTTAAAATGACATCCATCAAACATGACAAGTGCAATCACTCTATTAATCAATAGTGTCAAATGCAATCTGTACAGCCATAATTGACCCAGGGCAAAGTCATAAACAACACCCAAGACTAATGAATAGGGATAAAAGTGGCTGGCCATATGTCTCATTTAGTTCATGGAAATCACAGTGGGCCAAAATGCTCGGATGAAACATTCGAAGCTAATAAGGAGGGAACAAATATGATATGTATTCATTTTCAGTCAGACTTACAGAAAACCTTGACCTGGGTCTTATCTTCAGAGAACCCTACAGCTCCTGCGGTCACTTGGCAGATGTAGATTCTCTCATCTTCCACCATGACTGGAGAGATGGTGATGGACAGATCGTCTTCCATGGTTAAACGATCTGTCATTGTTGTGCCTGGATCAACACCAATACCTTGTGGAGACTTGAAAGCAATTTGCTTTCTTGCACCTGCAACCTCCTGAGGATGATGGGAACACACATACATCAATGTAGCACAGCATTTAACATGAAGAAATGCAAAACAAAAAAAAGATATCATATGAAAAAAAAAAAAGGTATATTCTTATAAAGTCATTCGTGTACTTACAATCAACCACTGGACCACAATGGCAGCACCTGGTGCAGATGTGGTGTAGCTGCAAGGCAGTTTAGCAGTCTCTCCTTTAATCACTTCCACCTCTGGAGTCACCTTGACCGTGACTGAAGCCAGACATACTGTAAAGAAAAGGGAAAAGAGACAAAAAAATTACATGTATGATAGCAATGATGGCTATTTTACTGGACAGTTAGACTTGGTTTTGGCGGGAAGGATCGAGGGCTGGATAGGCGGCAGTGAACAACACTAATAATAATTGGCCAGACGGCTTTTCACTGCAGCAGCCTCGGAGTCACACGCAGTGAGAAATGATCTACACGCTGTGAGTCTGAAACCGCCATTGTGTTCCCGCTGCCTCCAAACATGAAGCCCAGCTGCAAAGAACCAGGTGCAAGAGAGAAAGAAAAAAGACTGTCGATAACCCTTTGCTCTCATAAAATCGGGTAGTACGAGCATGTTAGGGAGTCCACAGTGGGACTGGGCGATATATTTTATAATTCAATGTATTTTAAATGATTTTAAAGGCAACAAATTAGGAAACATCATGAATATTTAACAGAATTGAAATTGAATGCATCTTTTATTTCTCCATCAAGATTTATTCGTTTTGTTTTTTTTTGGTGTGGATTGCAATATATGTCACAGAAATATTTTTTTTTTATTATGCAGATTCTTAAATAACAACATACACATGTCATATATGAATTAAAGATATTTTAAAGTGTCTACACTTGCCAAGTTCAAAATAAGAAAAATCTTCTGGTAAAAAACTTGAAACATAAATGTTTTTCCATCAATTTTGATCAATTAATGCATGCATGCTGAAGAAGAAAAAATCTTACTGACCCAAACATTTGAACAGTAGTGTAGATGAGCACATAAAAAGTATATATATAACAATGAAAAACATGCTTTGATTATTTATTCACTAGATTTTTCATGTAGCAAACATTTTAAATCTTGCGTGGAAATAATAGTTCCTCTGATCGAAAAACAAACACCTATAAATATTAAAGCTAATGTGGCACATTTTTGAGCTACCCGCCAAACTAACTTATTCTGTAAGTTATGTTTTTCAAAACACTTCCAATCTCAGGCTACTTTTGTTGTGTAATGAAACCCAGATTAAGGGTTCTTTTGTGTGTATGTGTAATATGAGCATAGAGTTGCCTTGTTTAGAAAGATCACAGGAGTACTGTGGCATCCAGACAGACAATAATCTCTTCTAGGATCCTCCCTCTTCCCTAGATGCCTCTGGCTGATAGACAACACATATAAACACACCCGCTAACAGATTCTCATGACTCCCACAGAACCCAAACAAACAGCTCATGACCACTGTAATGTGTTATACAGTACAGGCTGTATGAGGGGTTAAAACCAGTTCAGAAGAAACAGTGATATAAAAAGAGACTACTTTCCCTTTAAAACTGAATCAAAACAACACAGGGACCAAAACACACCAGTCAGATCCAGAATGACTGCTTTAGTAGAAGTGCTCCGCATTTGCACTCAACAAGAACGAAATGAGCTGATATGAACAGTACACATCACGAAGATAGTAAAATAAAAATGCACTAAAATCCAGTAGTATAGTTTTGTGTGTGTGTGTGTGTGTGTGTGTGTGTGTGTGTGTGTGTGTGTGGGTGGGTGGGTGGGTGTGACATTCCTCTGGTGATTGACAGAACGCTTCAGAGACCTCTGTATGTAACAGTAGGGTCAAAGGTCAGTATGTGTTGACATTTACAGAGCACAACTCTCGGACTCCCATACCAAGTTATCCTCTGTAGTCTATATTACAGTCAAAAACACCATTTTAATTAATCTCCATCACTTTCTATATGGCCCTGTCTGAAACCGGCAGCCTAAGCAGTCCATTCAGTTGTGATATATTGCATTATAGACTGTGTTGTAATATCCGCTGTGAGTGAAGAGTGGTCCAAGTGTGAAGGCAGAGGCCATCGATTCAAGTGCATGTTCTCTGTCACGGCATCTTTTAATGAAGTTTAAGTGAAGGTAATATTTTAATGTTAACATTAAATTTTTCAGCTTACCTTTTAATTTAGTAAAATATACAATTAATTATATAATAAATAACATGTTAATTATATTACTTATATAACAAATACTTACATTTTATTCATAATCTAATTAACCTAACACTTCTGAAATAAAGGACTTTGCATTTGGGGGTTTTCTCAGCAAATTTCTTATGTAATTATTTTGATTGATTCTATTTAATAAATCAGTGTCTAATGTAATACATTTAATTATCTTTTTAATTGCTTGAATGGTTTGTAGCTCTAAGACAGACCATTTTATGCTTCTAAAAGCGTATCACTTCAAAAAAAAAAGTGCTTTGGAACAATCTTTATTTTTGCGGTTCTGTTTGGTGCCTCTAAATATACAAAAGTTACATATTGAGATGTCCATTATTGTTTGATGAGGCACTATGAATGTCCACATGAGAGGGAAAACAGCTAGATGACATCACCTCAGAGCAAGTCTCATGGGCAGAGCTATCCATTAGAAATCACAGCTGATTTATTAAGAAATACAATATCACCAGAGTTATTTTGTCATCACTCAGACACTATTATAGATTTTATTAATATTTTATTCGGTTTTTTTTATGTTTTATTAATTTTTATTTCAGTTACTTATTTTAGCACATCAAGTTACACTAAATGTGAGTGAATGCTGCCTTTGCAACTATAATAAAATAAGTTTAGTTTTTTAAAGCTTTTTTAACATTTATTTATTTTAACAAAAATATTTTTTATGGCTTTAGAAAAATAACCCTGAATATCACGATATCTTGCTTGGTTTGTGACTGTTATCCAAATAAAAAAAAAACTGGAACCACTGAATGTTTTTGATGTCTTATCTTTTTAATAATAACTGTTTAAAATTCCCACCCCTATTCCACATTCTCTTTTTTATTCTCACTACTTAGATCTGATCAATAGGCCTACTACTTGTCCACTCGTCTTTTCTGCCTAGGGGAGCAGCTGGACAGACAGAGGGGCAATTAAGGGGCAATTAGTGCCTCCTCTGTTCAATCTCCACCTCAGCAGGGGCTGGATGGGTGCGGTCAAGGGCACGTGTGGGTGGGTGCGAGTGATAAAGATAATCGGATTTAAAGAAAGAAAGAGAGCGCGCATGATGAAGCAGATGGACAGGAGACGTTCTGACTGTGAGCAGCAGACACATCGACAGACATTCACACTGAGAAGAGACTGCACACACACACACACACACACACACACATTCAGTATTTATGATGCGCATCAGGTCGCCACACTGCATTCTGAAAACTCAAGGCAGTTTTCAGACGGATGGATCATTTTAGTACCGCCAATTTCTGGCAAGAGAGTTACAGACAGAACTGGGCCAGCCAACTTCAGAAAGAAGGAGATCTGCCACAGTCAAAGGCTGCTGATGTACAGTCCGCCTCAAGTTCTGCCCCAAAGTGTTAACGGAATACTGTCCTCACACACAGCTGGAGAACAGACGCCGCTGTGAAAAGAGCCAGCTGCCTCTCCACTTCAACTTTTCTTACTTGTAGTTTTTGTCTTATATCTAAAAAAAAAAGAAAAAAAATCCCCATGTCTCATGTTATACAACACTTCTTGTCCTCGTTTGCATGTTCCAGACAAGACTGTCAGTCTGTATATTAGTGGTGGTTACTCTTCAATAACACTTTCCACAGGTTACATCATTACGCCAGTAGGTGTTGACAAGTGAACCTCATTTTGAGTGAGTCACTGAATCATTCATTCAAAGGAATAATTCAGTCAACTGATTTGATACAATTTAAATTCACCATTAAAAATATATACAATTCTTTTTTATTTAACAAAATGTTGCAATGTTTGATTTAAAGATTTATCCATGCACATCATCATTTTTTTTAATTCACATGCCCTCCATACTCAAAACATTAACATTTACTTCAGATTTTAGTAACAACATGTCTCTTTCTTTTTTTGGTTTGTTTCATAAATTTCAGTTCTAAACTGTAAAATTGACAGGATTCTGTAAACATGTTTACATTTTTATTGCATTTTTACAGAATTATTCTGGCAACCACAGCTGCCAGTTTATTCTATAAAAAGGATTTTTTTTTTTTACTGTGTACTATGTAAGCAAAATCTTTTTACACTAAATAGTGATGAATACTGTTTGCACTAGGTGAACGAAAGCAAGAAATAGCACCTTGTTTATACTAAGTGCAAATATTAATGTTATTCACACAAAGTGTAAATTTAAACATTTAGCACTATGGGTAAATTGCCTAAGTAATAGTGAGTGAGTCAGTGCCAGTGCCCCCAACCCCCATCCCCCCCCCCCCTCCCCCTCTACTTTATAACCTGCTTTCATTAATGTTCTGGCTGGTGCCACACAAGCACATACAGAGGGATTGATGTATTATACAGATGAACGGTGTGTATATAGTACCTTTCCACTGAGTGGACATACTGTACACTCACACAGACATATAAACACACACAGATCTGACAGCCGGAAAGGTGATCGCTCCCCCATGGGCAACAGCTTCAAATGTAAACTCAATTTTCCATTAACACCCTGTCATCATCAGTCCTTTCTCTGAGTGCTCAAACAACAGGAACAGTGGTTATTACATGTGCTCCGAATGCTGCTCAAAAGGGCAAAGCATGTTTGAGTCTGGCTCATAATAGCTGCTTTGCAAAATCCTAGTCCCTCATAGCCAAAATAGCCAATAGATCAAAAAACAAAGTATCTCACACTCCTTAAAGCTGTGTTGTGGAAAAAACTATGAATTAACAATGAATGAGTTTAGTAGTACTGTATTTTTGGATGCTCCACACAGAGGTTATGAACTATGAGAGAGAATAGTGTGTCTCGTGAGAGCGCATTTGACATGTGGTGTTTGTGTGAGTGTGTGTGGTTGGAAACGAAACCAAAGACTGTCAAAAGAGGCCTGTGGCTGATCTTAATGGTAGTAGAAAAAGTCACATAAACAGAAACATTGCTGCCCACAAACTACAGTATTAATAAAAAATAAGCTAATATAAGATAAGCTCTGTCCTCCTAACACTGCTCTAAAAGTGTCTTCACTCTGCTACAGTATTTCTATATCTGCTTGGCCACTTTCAGTTTGCTACTATTTTCAAAATAAATCTTGACCTTTTACGCCTTTCATTTTATATTGACAACCTTTATTATTGCCAGTCCTCAAAATAACCTCCCTGTTCAGAGGAGACTGAATGGATGAACTTGTCTAACTGCTTGTGACAGTAGGTCAGCGCAGCTGAGCAGTTTCATTATATCCAAAGTTTCTGTATAAAAACTGCCTCTGCTTGTCATTTACACAACCGGAGAACTCAAACAACACCAGGCTGAAATCAACCCTTGAGAGCAGTCATGATTTTATGCACAGCAAAAATTTCAACAAAAAATCTAATCAAAACACAACTTTCTTAATCAGTACATTCACTTTTTTTCTGGTGAAAATGTTAAAAAAGGATCAATTCACTTGAGAAGCAAAACTGCATACGACATTACCTTTAACTTTTCAGAGAAAAAATTCTGAGAATTTATTATGAATTAAACTTTCATTTTTTCATACCCCACTGGTATACTTTTTTTCTTAAGCATAAATCTATTTAAATGTACTCAGATTTCTGCTTTTAAAATCTCTAATAAGCTCTGGTTTAACTTTAAACTTCATTAATAATTGCTTATAAAAGCAGATGTATACTTTTACCCATAGAATTTTAATTACAGTAAGTAACTTTAACCACTTTAAGTTTAAAAAAAATATACCTATAGTATGGCTTCTGGATACTAACTCAAGCAGACAGACGCTTATATTTAAATGAAATACAGAAATACATTCAGACACAAACCTTGGATGAATATTCATGAGAAAACAACCACCCACACACATGTACACAAACAGGAAAAGTGTTAACCTTGCTGATTTTTGTGGAGGGCTGTAATTTTCGGTGATGATGTTGTGCTGAGCATTATTGCTATGGCAACAGGGAAACAGGACTGCCAGGGGGATACAAGTGAGTGGGAAGGAAGTGGGAATATCAGTAGTTACAGCTGGATGACATTCACTACTGCAGATGCTGACAGCAGATGTCAAGACTTACCATTTCAGTCCTTTTGGGTTATTGTATGTATTCATAAGACTTAGAAGAATTTAAGATTTAGACTATCTTTCTGCAATGTTGTTACTTTTGTTAACTAAAACAAACTAATAAAAATTGTTTTTGTTGTTAAAATGAAGCAGAAATAAAATAAAATCTAAATATTAGATGAAAACCTAAACCTAAATCAAAATGAGAAATGTTGCTTTGACAGCTAACTGAAATAAGTTTATATTTCAGTCATAATAAATTACTAATTATTAAAATATAAATAAAATAAATCTAAATATAATCAAAAGCTAAAAAAAATACTGAAAATATAAAGATATCTACTGTATTAGTATTATTAAACACCTAATAGAGTAGTGCATGAATAAGTCTAAAATAAAATAAATAAATAAAGGTTTTTTTTTTTTCATATTTGAGCTTGACATTTTCATAATTTGGAAAAGTGGCCAGTAGCTTCTTCAGCATTTTAAGAGCATCTTGTAGATTTAGAACAACCATGGTGAAGTATTCTTTTTTTCACCATAAATGTGTAAAATAAAAACAAAACTGATTTATATCATCACATTCAGCATGCAGACTCACAGGACTTCAAGAAAAATATACAACGTAAAGTAACTTGAGGACAGGAAGTGGGTGGCAAATTTAGAACTTCATTCCTGATATCTTCAAATAAGCTGCCAAATACAAAATGAGCAAACAGTAGATAAAGAAGGCCTGCTGTGAGCATGTGTGTGTGTTTAATGGATGTGGAGGGTGGAGAGGGGCATGATGGGTCCATGTACGGCCTGACATCAGTCAACACTGCCGTGATGAGACAAGAACAGGTGCAAGAGCACCAACAGCAGCTGCTGGCTCTCACACACCCTCAGTCACAAGGCAAAGACAGGGGAAGCAGAAAAAGACAGACAGACAGACAGACACAAAGAATAAGAAGTGAAACTGGGGTTGAGAAATAATATGACATAGAAGTAGAAGGAAATTGCTAAATGCAGAAAATTTAAAAAGTCAACTTTGTTTAGTCTACCAATAGGTTGATCGTAGCTTAGTAATACTTAGAAAAACAATCAAGTTTTTCCATTTCCCCTATTAATAGTCATCTATTAGACCCTCAAACTAAGACAAAGTGAAACCGTGTGAACTTCATTTACCCTAGTCAGGCCTTCAGAGCATTGTTTGCATCTCCATACACTTCTTGAAGTGTGTGAGCCATTGACAAACAACAAACGCAGACATTATACAACAAAGAAAAAGGCACTTTCTGATTTTCAAGCTTCCGTTCTAAGATCAATATATTTTACTCCGCTTAATTGATAAATCCTGTTTGAGTCAAGTGCATGACTTCCATCAAGCAGAAAGTGGTTGCATATGAAGCACATCTGTTTCTGGTTACACTACACTTTCGCTGACATAAAATTGAGGTTTGAATATTTAACTTGAGCATTTAGGTTTAACTGACTGAGGTTTACAGACTCTGTGTGTGTGGTCAGAGTCTTCTGCTAAAACAGGACATCAAAAGTTTGTGGGAATTTATCTTTTGGCTCCCGCCGAGTGCTACATTCCTCCGCCTCATGCATCTCTCCCTGCCGTTCTGTTTTCATTTTGGGACTGCGGACCTGTGACAAATGACACTAGAGTATATATTTACAGTCATGCTGTTATGATTTAGGAATGTTATTGGTTGTTATACATTCAGTGATGCTTCACATCATTCACTAGCCTTACACACTTCTCTGCACTTCACTCTGGTAAACAAATCTCCACCCATTCCTCTTTCTCACCTTTGCTTGGTTAAAATTGCTGTGAATAGCTGTTTGCAACATATTATACTTCTGTTAACTGATATATTTCTGATGTATTAAGGGTGCATTCAGTAGTGAAGTCATCTGAATGGTGTACACTTATATGAGACTGTACAGTTGCAGGGTATTTATATTAAGCACATAAATATGTAAATAGTATACTTAGCATAAAATAAATATATTTCAAATACATTTTAGTATATTTATTTTTCACTAAAGTTACATTAGCAGAAAAGAAAGTCAGAAAAGAGCAAATTATTATGTGTCAATTAAAAATTACAAAGATTTGCTAAAGGCCCAAATATACCACACAAATTTTGCCCAGACATTTGCCCTGATTTGTAGATTGGAGGAGTCATCGCGAGTTGCAAAAGTCAGAGCCAGTCTGCAGATTTTGGCAGTGGGAGACTGAAAAATATGGCGAAAAATTGTGTAGTGTCTGATGGGCACAGACACATTGTATCTCATAGCAATAAGTGTTGATTAAAAGACAAATATCTGGAATACCTGATCAATTGTGCACAATAAAAGCAAAAATGTGCATTAAGAAAGTAAAAACATGATTTCATATCGACTTTAAGTTCATATTTTCCATGCCCTTGCTCTCTCAATGATATAGTCTCTATATTTCCTATAAATAGGTAAAGAGTCTCCGTCTCTTGATCTCTGAGGATAAACAGTGTGAAGTAGGCTACAAGGTCAGTTCACGCTCGGTCTTTTGTTCTACTGGCATTCCACCCCACTACTGCAGTCGTCCTGACAACAGCGTCACGAGTCAAACTAATTCAATCTGAGGGCCGACGCAAACTACTACACGACATGAAAGAGAAAAGACACTTTGGAAACAACTTTTACACAAATAACAGTGTGCGGATCGCATTATGATGATCTGTACAATGAATAAATAAAAGATGAGAGTTTATTAAGCATGCACTTCATCATCCTACATTAAATCTATGTACAGGATATATTAAAAGCTATCCGATACTGTTCTGCATCTATAATTTATAGTCTGGTTAGTTAGGCTGGTGCATTTTGTCTAAGAAGGTTATGCTGCAAATCTTGAATTAATAATTTAGACAAAATATGTCCTCTGCAGCCAACACAGCTGATGTTTTATTCTTTTTTTACTTAGTTTTTAAGTAGGTTCATATGCCAAAGAGAGGAAAATATCCCGCTCTATCTTAGAAATGTGAGCTTGCACTACAGAACTAAAAATAGAAGCGTATCTGTTTGCCGAAATGACACAAATTCTATCAATATATGATGTATGTCATATAAATCCGATTGTAGTTCGTTATGTGGTCAACAAGAAAGGATGGAGCGCAATCTTAGGGCCTGTCTCAAAAGTTTCAAATTACTTGTTTCGGGAAACTCGATTTGAAATCGCCTCTAAGGGACTGGAATGAAACTCACATGACACTGACAAAAATGAAGAGATGGGATTCTTATTAGGGCATGTCAGCAAAGAGGCAGGGATGAAAAAAAGAGTTAATATTTAATGCTGAGGGACAACTCTCGCTCTCCCGATCACCTCACCGGCCCCCAGGCGGTGCAATTACAGCCCCGTATTCCTAACTCTGGTTCCCAGAGCGAAGCCGAACGTAAGAATGAAATTTGGGAAGGGAAATGGGGTACACGTTGGGGGTTGGGCGGTTACATTTAAGTGCAAAAAACCCAAAGATGGATGGATGCAAATGAGGGAATATAAAAAGAAACTGAGATGTCTAAATGGAAGGAGTCTAAACGCTCCAACTGAGTGCTTGTCTGCACTCCCCCCATTTATTTTAGCAAAAATTGAGCACCTAAAGCAGGAGCCAGATATATGCATTGTTTGGCAGCGCAATCAGTCGGGCTAGATGGCAGTTAATGGTGGAACAGCCAGTAATGGACATCTAAAATGAAGTGAATTAAATAGGAGAGCTCTGAGAGAGAAAGAGATGGAATAAAAACTGAAAATGGAAGCAGGCTGCAATAAAACAAATAAGTTGATTGACAGCAGCGGGGTGTGAGTGGATGAAGGGGTTGTATTAGCGCTGACAGTTACTGTACGAGAGCCGCCACACGGCTGGTGTGTTTTAACGTTACAGCTGCTGCATCCACAATGCAGGCTCTCCCGTACCACCCAAACTCATTATTGAGATAGAAGGATAAGGAAAAAAGGGAGAGAGAGAAAGCTGAGTCAGAAGATAAATAGCAGGGCCATGTGAGAGAGACATTACGGCTTGAGTTAATCTCGCTAAAAGGGTTAGGACAGCCAGCGCTGCCCCCTCACTCTCTTTCTCTCCCTCTATCCATCCAGCCACTTCTCTACTCCATCTCTCTCTCTCTGTCCCAGCATTCCCTCTGCGCAGCATGCTTTTCTCCGAGGGATGATAGTAAGTAGCATTTATAAATATTGAGCAGACACAGTGGTGTGTTTAGGGTGTAGATAACCAGAAGGAAAAGGGGTTATCCTGGCTCAAATGAGACCAAAACAACAGAGCTTTGTTCTGGCAGGAAACACATTTCTAAGGAATGAAAATAAAGATGAAATCATAACACCTCAACATCCTTTGAGGTTCCAGACATCTTTGTCAATTATCTATTACTGAAGTATCAACTTTGTCTTTGTCTCTTGCTGTTTCTCCTGAAATCCCTTCATAAGAAGAAATAATTAATTAAAAAAGAATATTTTTTTCTTTATTATCAACAGTCATTAACAATACTTGACCTTCTTTTAATCTCCATGCTTTAGTGAAACATTTGAGATATTAAAAGATGTCATTTTCTACTAGTTCCTCTCCTTGTTTTCTTGCAGGTCGTTATGAACTTATCAAGTTCAAACGAAGGTCTTTCAAGCAGGCCACACACAAAAAACATGTCCCCTCCTCCAGCCCTCTGCTGCCCATGTCAGCTTTAATTCTAGTCTCCTGACTTCAGTTAACACTTCTCCTTTTGTCTGCTCTTTCCCTGTTTCTTTCACCCTCCTTCCCTCCGTAAGCTCCACATTTCTCACACTCAGGTGCTTTATTAACTGGACAATGGTGCGGGTGACTTTTGGAGGGGCTATTGGGGGGACTGGCGGGGTGGCTGGCATACAAACCCCATATATGCACCGGTCCAAGTAAATTTGAATAGCTTACTGTAAATTGAGGAAGATCCTCCAAACAAACAGAAGTGTAACCCTTCAGCCCACATAACTCATTTCACTCTTCTTCTTTTATAAAAGAGAAGAACTTAAAATCTAAATTAGAGCAGGAAATGTTTTTCAGTAAAATTAAAGATATGGAGATGATTATGCAGTATACCACATTTTGTTTTAGTAGCATTTTACACAATACACATAACCTTGTGGTAAAGGCCAGTTTTAAAACTGGGTTCAGAAATGTTTCACATTAGTCATTTTGAAAGGGGGTTGGCAGCATTTCTAACCCTGGGGTATGAAGCTCTGCTGAATTGCTCTGCCAAAACTGTACAGTGTGAAACAATGCGGCACGAGAGTGTTAGACAGCCAATCATAAATGATACAATGCTTCATTAAATATTCATGAGGTCTGTACAGTCAGAGAAACTTTTGTGCGCTGAGTTTAGTTTCAACGTCTGAGGAATCCTGTACAAAATGTCACACATATTAACTGGGAGGATGACATTTCACAAATGGGAAAACAGGTTATATGCTTGTTGCATGCTGTATTTGTCCAATCAATGTTATTAAAAAATTGTTATTAATATATATTAAAAACTTAAATATGCAAATAAGAACATTAACCAGGGTTTACAGTGTTTTCAGGATATATATATATATATATATATATATATATGTATGTATGTATGTATGTATGTATTAGTGCTGTCAAACGAATAATCGCAATTAATCGCATCCAAATTAAAAGTTTTTATTTACATAATGTGTGTGTACTGTGTATATTTATTATGTATATATAAATACACAAACACACATGTATGTATATATTTAAGAAAACTATGTTACTTTTATATATTAAATATATTTATATATGATATAATTTTAATGAATAAATTATTTTGGATGCGTTTTACAGCACTAATATATATATATATATATATATATATATATACATACACACACATACATACATACATACATACATATAGGCCTATATATATATATATATATATATATATATATTTTTTTTTTTTTTTGATAGTTTAATCCAGCCCAAAAAAATCCTAATTTAATAAAAGTGCCGATCTTTTTATTTAATAATTTTGTCCTCAATTCTACACACTTTCTCTCTCTCTCTCTTTTTCTCTCCCTCATCTTTCACCCAGTCTGGCAGGAGCCCCTTTCTATTTAGTCAGGAATCCCTTTTCCTCTAATGAGCTTCGGTTTGGCAGCAGAGAGAAGCAGAGGGAGGGAGAAAGGGAGACTGACTCCAATCCCTGAGGCTGCTGATGTTTGACTCTACATCCCCGGGCCTGCTTTCCTGTCAACCAGCATATAGTTAAGCTGGTGTAGTATTCCTTTCCCGTTTCCAGGTTGGTAAGAATGGGAAGAGAAGGAAATGAGGGAAGCATATAAGAAAATGAGCATCTGTTGTGGCCCAAGCGATAAACGTCAAATGACTATGCATAATTACATCTGCAATGCGTATATTAACAGCTTTAGCCATGAGTGAAAATTTAATCAAATGATACGGTGTTAATCCGACAGGATTAAGGGAGAGTGTTATCGTAACATTGCACGTCTCCATGGTGAAGCAGAATAAGAGTCGTCTTGTCAAACCGGTCCCGTGAAAACAGGGAAAGGAAACACCATGGCGATCTCATGAGGTCCACTTACTGGAGGCCCCGCCGCTGTAGTGACCGCAGTCTGTGTGTGTGTGTGTGTGTGTGTGTGTGTGTGTTTGTGAAAAAAAGATAGCAAGACGCACTGAGCTGTGTAAATCTCAGCTCTGATGGAGTAAAGCAGAATCTGAGGGAGAGTGTAAAGAGTGTAGGATTGGAAGAAGGGAGGAAGGTTGATAAGGGGGATAGAGGGTGAAGGACAGAGTGAGAGAAGTAGACGAGCAGGTCAGGGTTAGCATGTGTCCTGCTGTTTCCAGCACAATGCTATTACAGTTAGTCCTGCACCTGCTTTGCTCTCCCCCCTTCCCCTTCGCTTCAACCTCTCTCTCTTCACTTTTTCTCTGCCTCACGTCTCTCCCTCCAGATTTTCTTTTCTCCCCGCTGCTTCTGCCTCTCTCCTATTTTATTCTTTTCTCTGAGCCTGTCTCCGGTATGAAGCGAGTTTGTTTACAATCTTGACAGTGCTAACAGCAGACTGAGGGCTAAAGGTCAGAATCACACATTACACAGACACACTTTCTACACACCCTTTCATCTTTCCTCTCCACTGTTTCACTCACTCTTCTGTTGCGGATCTGAAGAATTTTTCTAGTCTTTGCAAAAAATGTACTGTGGTGGTACCATGGTACAGTGAAACTATCAGATAGTAAGACTAAGGGACTTCAGTAGGAATGCACAATATATTGGGGACCATATCAGAATTGTATTTTTGTTCTGATATGGCAAATATTTGAAGGAGAAAATATATGATTTTTTTAAAATATAGATTACAAATAGTATCAAACATTTTTGTTTTAATACCTGATTTCAGATCTGAAAACACAACAACCATATTATTATGCATTGAGGATATTAAAATTAACATTTTCACCTCACTTTCAAAGGTTAATATGTCTATACATGTGAATTAGATGATAATCATATCAGCCGATATAATATAATATAATATAATATAATACTTAAAGAATATAATATATAAGGTAAGGTACTTAAAGAATACCATGTTAGTACTATGATACCACTATTTAAAAAAAAACAAAAAAAAAACATGGTAATACAGTTTCATTGCACTTTATTGCTAGTGTCCTTGCCATTCTCCTTTCCCGAGTGATTTTTTGTTATCAGTGTATTTCAGTGTTTGGAGGGGATTTATGTATGATTATGGCTGGGTTTAGACTGGCGGGACAAAACATGACATGCCATCATCACCCGGGACTGTCTGTACAGGTTATCAGTGTCTCAAAGCAAAAACACAGCGCTAAGCCTCTAGTATGAAACCACTCTTCCATTTTATCCCTCTATTTTGCTTGCTCTCCTTCACAACTATACCAAGCCCTCTGTTTCCCTCTCTCTCTCTTTTCGCTATTAGGGCGGATTAGCTTTATAATGCTTGAATGACCGTGAGTAAGTGGAGGGTAACGAGTCACAGTCTTACAGGCATGTCTCTAGCTCTGTAACTCAGGGTATCGAGTGTGTAAACAAGTCAGAGTGTATGACAGAAGGATCGATGCAGCTCATGGCCGGCTAATCCATCTTACCCCGTTAGCACAGCACACTCTACCTTTAATGATTCCACTTCTTCTCTCCTGTGCAATTACTGCATAGATTCACATCTTTCCTCATCTTTCTACTGTACTTTCTGTCTTCCTGTCTGCGCCAAGCTGTCAAGGTCTTGTGAGCCACTTTGATTGATTAAAACAAAGGGTCACCTAGCGCAGAGGACGCTAAAACACACAACCTCACACACAGATGCAGAAGGGTACTTGCAGACCTTCATTCATTTCGGCAGGAAATTCAATTTGTTGTGAACTGAACTTAATTATGCTAAATATTAGCAAGAGGGCATGTGAACGGTGCGGAGTGGAAACAGAGTTGTGCGATATTGCCTGGAGTGTTTCTTTTGAAAATCGAGAGTTATAATGACTGTCTGACAGTTCAAAATGTTGTAAATTAGATTAAATTAGTATAAACTGACACAAAATATGAGTATGAGTTAACATTTTAATTTGAACATGTGAAAAATAGACCACAGAGTGCTGGAAGAAACATACTGTAGAACTACAACAGGTAGGTTCGTGTATACCTTTAAATATAAAAACATTATGGTTAAATATAGCTACAGCTTACAGTTTATAAAACATTTTACTGCAGAATGCTGCAACTGACTAATCAGAATGAAGCATTCCAGACTGCTACGTAATAAATGTAGACGTCTGTGTTGTCTCTCACTCTAAAATTGTTTCGAAACCCCTCCATCACAAGCTTACCACTTTAACAGCCTATAATGGAATTGCACATCAGCAAAAACTCACTACAGGTTAAACAGTGTTAATGGAGCAGTTTCATCACTATAATAATGCATCTCTCTCGCAAATGTACGGAAATTGCACATGATTTTAGATAATACGTCTGGTGCCCATGATATTTGATAAAACAAAAAAAACATACTGAAAAAGTTTACAGAGGAACAAATGCAAAGTGAGAGAGAAAGAGGAAATGGAAAACCTGGGGCGGTATTAAAGTGAACTGATTACAGTATGCTTTTAGTGTGCAAGGGAAATTGTCAAATTACTCTACTCATGTACTCTTATTAATGACATAACACAAAAACTACATTGTGTTTATGTAAGTGTTAAGCGCCAGAAAGGCCTTTCATTTTAACATCTTGCCTAATCTGTAACGCACACACATGAGATAACGAACTCACATGTTAAATACAAACATGTGATCATGTTACTGTACAGGGCGTTTTTGCATTATCTGCACTAGGACGTGTGTTTGTATCATGCGTTCATTACCTGCGTCAGTTCCGTGTTCTGCGTCATGTGAGCAGCAGCATTCCACAAACTACATACATAAATGTATCTATACTTTTGAATTCCATGCAAACTGATGTTAACGGATAGGACACAGATAAACCGATAGGACAGACGAGTGCAGACACACGAGTCGCCCCCCAAAGCATTTCCCTAGTGTATCTGTGTGGAACACTCAAAGCTAATCTATCTAATTATGAGACACCTGGCGTCTATCAGTCTGTTAACATGCACACAGTCAACCAACACATTCACTTGCCCTTTCCATCCCTGTCACGAACAGAGTTCAGCTATATCTATACATAAGAAATCAGAAAAAAATAAATGCTTCCAGTTTTTAATCCACCGGGAAAAGCCCTAAAATTTGAAGGGCAGAGAGGACAACAATGGAATGTCAACAAGGTTACAAGCAGGGGGTAATTGTCTTCGCAGGATGGTCACTAAGGGGACAGAGATAGATGGGGTAGGGTGTGTACCCGTAGAGGCGGGATGGAGGACTGAGGGTCTAGGGTGGGGTCAGGTCACATACAGGTCTGTCCTCACTGATTGCTTTAGATTCAGTCTAACACTGCTGGAGGTTATAAAGCAGAGTTCAGAATTAAGACATCACAGAAAAGACAAATAATATGACACCCCACAGGACTGATCTATATGATATCACAAAAAACTTTGTGTGTTAACAATAATATTTTATATTTTTTATAAATGTAAAACATTTAAATATTATTTTAATAAATATTATATTTTTAAAATTTATATGAACAATGTATGATATTATCTCATAAATTGTTTAAATTAGTAACGTATAAAACACAAAGAGGAGCAGTGTATCATGGGACAAAGTAATAAGTGATCTATAAAATCTGCGAGTGATAAAAATTAAAGATGGAACAGTTAATGAATACTAAAATACTGTCATGAGAAGATCCACATGGAAGCTGTGACTGCAAGACTCCACACGAAGTCACACAGATCTGTCACCACAGCCTTTGCACACCCATAATGAGCTCTGAGCATCACACTTGTGTGTTTATTTCTTATTTATTTTGGCTAAATATGATTTCCACTTAGTCCTCTCAGCTACAGGGTTTAAATCCATTCCACGGAATTCCAAAGATTTTCCTTCCAAAATCAGCAGTAAAACACCTACGTCTTAGTGAATAGTAAAAGCATTGTAAAAGTTTAACAACAGAGCACAGCCCAACCTGGCCGGGCTGCGGTACAGATTGGGATCTGCAATGTGAACTGCAGAATCGCCCTTATCTGCATTTCAGACATAACACGTCTCAACCCGCAGGAGCCAGGAACTAGAGAGATGAGAGATAGAATGGGGAGGGGGGAGTGGAGAGTGTCAGGGAAAGAGTGCTATAATTAATGAGTAGAGCCAGAAAAGTCTGTAAACACAAAAATGGAGATGAAAATGGAGTGTCAGTACACACACACACACACACACACAAAGTGAGGGGAGGTGGAATAAAACATCCTGCTGAGGACCACACATGGAATCCATGACACCATCTCAGACTGAGATAATCACACACACACACTCTCATAGCTGTTTAAAATCCGTCACTCAGCGTCGGATGTGGAGACAGGGGCTCCTTAAGGCTGTGGATGGGATATGAGGATCGGATGTACGTAATATCGCATCTTTCTCTTTTTATGATCATACAAAGAGGTTCCTCTGTTTCTTGGACTTGCTTGTTGCTCACGCCACCTTCCAGTGCTGCTGTTGTCAGTAAACACAACTTCATCTCCGTTTTTATCTTTCAGATCTGACTCAGACATTCCACTACCTGCTGAAAACAGTGAACTCCTAGATTTACCTTCTTTCCCTTTGACTTAATATTGAGATTACATACAAAAGCACAGCATGGAAAATTGGTGGTCATGTACAATTTTCAAATGTACAAATGTTTAACACCAAAATATACAAATATTTGATGGTAGAATGCTGCGACTGACCAAGCAGAATCAGATATAGACTGTAGTCAGTTTAGACTCATATTGAATTTTACATGGATGAAAACAAGGCTTACAGTCTTTACAATGCCAGGCATGCACTATATAAAGGTCCTAGATCATGTAATTTCACAACTTTCAAAACTGTTACATGGAGTTTTGTCTTTTGAAGTTTATTTTAAGTAAGACATTTCATCAGCTGAACAAACTGTATGTTGTGAAACAACAAAACAGTCCATTGAACACATTCAAAAATTAAATATGGCACTACCCTAAGGTCTATTCCATGTAATAAGCGTGGCATGTAATAATGAAATGCACATGTCTTGTCTGCTCATACTAAAGACAATGACAGATAAGGGCAGAACAATAATCAGATGACGGACTTTCAAGGTTAGCTAGAATACTAATTCATCACTGCCTCAAAGACACCAACATAAAAACAGATACAATACAGCTCGTCGCATCGATAGAACTGCCAATAACGCATACGCCCACAAAACAGACTTATAAACACGGGCATGAATAGGACTGGGGGGGAAGAGACAGGCTGGGAGTTCATGGTCTGCTGAGAAGCAGATAAGTATAAAGACAAAAAATCGCAGAGAGAACAAAGACACGAAGGAAGAACCAGCATTGCATGATTAAAAAAAAATATGATGTTTATCATTAGGGCAGCAGGTGACAAATTATCGCGTTAATCAGAATTCCAGCTGGACAGGAAGAGAGGACGTGAAAGAGAGCAAGAGAGAGACAGAGAGGGAAGATTTTCACATTTTGGTGGTCTGACTTCAGAAAATTAAACCTAAATCCCCTCAGTGGAAATCAAAACCAAAGGTCAAAAATCGTTCTTGTAAGTTAAATTGAATTGCATGTCATGAATACATTTACCACACAGCTGACTCATGAAGTTCATCTTGAAAGTTATTGAATTGAATCTTTGTATTTTTCATCAGATGAAAAATGCAAGATCACAAACCACTCTTTAAGTGAATATAAATGTAAATACGCAAACCGTTCAGAAGTAAAAGCTTAAACAGACAAAACAAGTTGTTTTTATGTTTGGGGCAGCCAACCAAAACGTCAGCCCTCCAACCCCCAAAGCAAACCCCCTTGAAAGTCATTGTGTAATGAACTCATTTTAAAACTATGGCTTCTAGCAACTGTGGGAGAGAGATCTAATTGTAAAAGGAAAACAATGAGGAGAAAAGCTATGAAAAATGGATGAAATTGAACACAGACTGCTCTGCCACAACTGTTCTGGCAGGATGGACAGAACCTCGGGCATGTGGAGATAAGAGGAGGGATAGTCGGAGAGAGCCGTAGTGAAGAGCAGTGAGCTGGAACCTTGAGTGAAAAAAAGCGATAAGAACAGAGGCTACTGCTGCCTCCTCTGTGTCCCATTATGTCTTTTGTAATTCAAACACACAAAATCAAATTGGGTAAGTCGCTAAACAGTTGCGCCACATTCGCTTGCAATATTTCAATTCTTGTGCCATGTTACCTGATTTGCATAATTCCGAACAGTGCTACTACGAAGCAAACAGCGCATGCAAATAAACAACACTATCAGTGGGCACAAATCCATCTTAGCGAAAATTAATTTCTAAGAATAGAGAACCTTCCACAAACGCAAACACAATAACATTTCAAAAGCATAAGAAGTCCGATGCACAGCTCAAATATGAGAAGTACTTGAAAAACATGATAAAAAACAAACATTATAGGAGTGTGATGTAATCTCTTTCTTTCTTCTGTGGTGTGACTCATTGTCTGACTGGTGAGGTAGGCGATACGCACACATCTGACATGAAAAGACATGTCACAGTTTATCTCCTAAACATCACATAAACACAGACTGTCGAGGTGACTGAAACTGTATCATTGTGTGGCAGAAGGAGAGGGAAGTTTCAGATATGGAAACTAGTGCTTCTTTGCTCTATTAGACCTGTCAATAAATCCCTAAAGAGCTACTGTGTCATGAAGAATCTGCTGAGGACCCCCGGGGGTAGCTGTTTGTAATACCTGAAGACTAACACAAAAAAAAATATGTAAAACATCTTAAGCTAGGTTAAGCTAGCAGGCTAACAGGCTAATGGGATGCTACGATGCTTCCAAAAAGCACAATGTATACTTTGATCTTATACTATTACGTGCAACAATTAAAAAAAAACCATTAATGTTCATAATGCCGAATTGAGACAACATATATGATTCTAAAGTCCGAAATTTTCATTCTTCGTTGCCCTAAAAATTTGTCACGCACAGAAACGTTGCATACTGGGTCTGATGCGTATTAATTAATCCATTGTGAAAAAATTCTCAAAACAATTCAAAATGGAGTCTTCAAGCAGTGAGGGTGATTTTGTTGTCCTCTCTCTTCTTAAAAAGAGAAAAAGAAAGAGGAAATATTGGGTCCATCTAATGCTGAGATTGCATAGAGAGGAAGGAGAGTTCCACCTCAAGGAGATGCAGGATTATCCCGAGTGATTCAAAGCTTACTACAAGATTTTGATGCTTTGGTAGCTATACTAGAGCCACATATTTAAAAGAAGACCACCAATTTCTGTGAACCAATTGTTCCTGAACAGAGACTGGCAGTATGTCAGGTATGGACACACGCACAAAATTGTGGCATCAGAAAGGTGCGGACCAGGCGTTGAAACCAGGATACAATTTTGACTTCTATGGTGGCTCAAAACACCAACTATCAGTTGTCAAAACACCACTGAAAATGCTTGCTACGGATGCGAAAAATGCAGAAAATGGCAAAAAAAATGCAGTGAGGTCGTGACCTTAAAGGTCTTTGCACACTGAGTCCAAAATTCTTGTCAGAATTTTTTGCACGTTAAAAAAAATATATATACTTCACATTGTGTCAATCACGTTTACACACTGCCTCCGAAACTTTCGTCTGTCATAAAAAAATCTGGATCAGGTTTGATTTTCTGCATTTCCGCATCTGTAGCAAACATTTTGATAGGAAAGGATGACGAATACAAAACAAAAAAAAGAAAAAAAAAACGCATATGAAAATTTCAGACTCAGTGTGCAAGGACTTGTTAGCGTCTTATGCAGACTTTAGCTGCATCTGAAATCGCATAGGCTTACGGTTTAGTCAGTTCTATGTTTGATTTGAAACTTACTTTGCAACCATTAATCTATATATAGTTCTATATAGTATGAATATGGGTAGTATGAATTTAATTTGGACATACTACATCCACCATGTTTTCGTGTGACCTATCAGCATCAGTTCTTCACAACTCCTCTCCCATGGCCTCATATTCAGACGCTCCGTTTAAGTTAGTAGTAGTTGTGTTTTGGTTAACTGGTTTCTAGCTGGTGAAAACCATTCATTTTAGTATTAAGTATTATGTATATACAATTAAAGTATTTATTATTTTAAATCACCTTTTATTTTTATATATTCATTTTAATGTTAGTTTAAATTTTAGTAATTTTTTCATCTGCTTTTATATTATTATTTTTTATATATTTTTATTTAGCTTTATTTTTATTTAGTTATTTTTGTACTTAAACTATTTTTTTTTAACAATGACAACATTGCTAATCATTACTAGAACACTGCTAACTGGTCTAAGCTGGTAGACAATCTTGGGCCAGCAACAGCAAACTTTCTTCTGGCTGGTCGTACCAGCTTAAGGTGGTCAACAAATAACTAGCATAAATCAACTTGGACCAGCTAGAAATCAGCTACTGTGTACTATGTTTCAAAACAAAGCTGACATCTTAAGCTTGTTCCCATCTTAGAGAACACACCTGGATAAGATTGCACAGCCCCAGGCTGTGTCCTAACTCTTGGATAAAGCGTGGATTTTAGTATGTTTGCTGAAGGTGGGGGTTTTATGAGGCTGGAGAGGGGAGAAGACAGGGTCCATGTCCAGGCAGGTATGAAGAAGAGAGACCGGAGTGACAGAAGAAAAGAAAGAGAGTAAAAAACAGCCATCTGTCACCTCAAAAACAGGGGGTGCAGAGGGAGAGAAGGGGGCAGGGTGTTGGGGCAGTTTCTGCCTTGTGTCACTCAATCTGCACCCTCTAGATTTTTCCATGTGCAATCCGCTCCATTCTTTATCAATGAATGACACGGCAGGGGCTTGAGGAGTCATGCCTTTAAAATGTGTTTCCATTTGAATGTATGTATGTATGTGTGTGTGTGTGTGTGTGTGTGTGTGTGTGTGTGTGTGTGTGTGTTTGTAGACAGGGGCTCGTGGTTACTGCCTCAGAGCAGTTTCATCATGTTTTCATGACTTCATTGTTTAGTTGTGTGTTTGATGTCAGGCTTGAGCTCCACTCCGGATAAACCAACACAAGACGACAACTCTACCATAACACATAGCACCATGTGTGTGTAGGGAGTTTGTTTGACTGAAACAGAGCAGTGGTCCAAGCAAATAAGAGAAGTGGAACGAACGAGACGAGGGACAGAAAGAGAGGGAGACTGCAGCCAGACATGCCAGTGAGTTTGTGTAAGCTGATCTTTGGAGCCATGAGTGTCCAGCTGTCTCTCTCCCTCTCTGTCACTCCATCCAGAGCTCAACACAACACTTTAAACTATGATTCACATATACAGAAAGATGGAAAGATCAAGAGAGAGTCAGAGGAATGCAATAAGAAAATGATAAAGAGTACACAATTTTGCTTGTTCATTAACTAGTGCTCCAATCAAAGAACTTTTCTGATGCTATATGTAATCTGACACAAACAAAGGCATCAACAAAAACATGAATATTATTAATCATTTTAATGATATTCAGTATATATATATATATATATATATATATATATATATATTTATGCATTTGCTCTGATTTATGATTCAACCAAATAGCCATTGAGTTGTTAACTGAAATTATAGTAAATATTTAAAATAATCAAAGAAGATTTCACTAAATGAAGAAGTAAGAATTATATTTAATTTTTTATATTAAAATAAAATAAAATAAAAGGAATTATCTGTTTGTCAACTACTGGCAGATGAGACAAAATAAATGCAACGTAACAAATGGCAAAGAAATTACACACTTCAGCTTTAAATTAAACATTAATATTGAGTTTTGATGTTAAATGTGGTGTATATTTTTACTAAGAGCTATGGTAAGGAAATATTTCTGAACAGCAAGCTTCTGGAATTGGTAAATTTTTGAAATGGGACACCCACAAATGTTAGATGGAACCTCAACACATTTGCCCAGCACATACAGGAAGCAGATGGAGAGATGGGTGGGGATTCGAGGAGGGGTGAGGGCAGATCATGGGGTAGAGGAGGTTGACTTTGACATTGATTACACCACCTTGTGTGTTGGAAGGGGTGTGTAGTAGTTAACGCCAGGACATGTTGCTGGTTGATGCCACCTGGCAATATAGCAGAGATGGCACGGCTGACATTGGTTGGCAATGCAGCCCTCACCATGGAAGCACCAACAGGCAAACCCCGCCTTCCCCGCCTGCTCTAGTCCTCCCTTTCTCACACACAGATCCATGGTAGATCCGATCACCAGCTGGTACTGCTATCGTTACGCTGGGACCTCCCAGGCATTCCACTTCCTATTTTTAAATGCAGTTATATCCAAATTCCTCTCTGGAATGGAAAAAGGCCATTTTCTCAAGCTCCTGTTTGATAGAAATGCATCCCACACACACATTTCCACCTCCAATGTCAACACACACAGTATACTGCAGTATTAGTTCTGTCTGTAAAAAACACATTCCTGACACTTAAAGGGATACTTCCCTCCAAAATGAATCCTCTGTTATCATTTACTCACCCACATATCATTCCAAACCTGTGACTTTTCTTCTAGGGAACATAAAAGAAGAGTTTAAGACCTTCCATACAATTTCAATTTGTGGGGAATGGAGCTTTCAAAAAGGATGGTAAATTCATCATAAGAGTGGTCCATGCGATTTGCACTACATTACAAACCTTCCGAAGTCATCTGATGGCTTTATATGAGAAACAGACCAAAACTGATGTTAACTCAACTGGATCACTGTGTCTGTGTTTTGAACTTGACCATTCAGATTCGTGAACAAATCATTGAGACAGGTTTTGTGCTTATCATGCACTCTCACACAAAGCTACTGCATGGCTTCAGAAGATTTGAAATATCAGTCACATGGACCACTTGTATGATACTTTATATTGCTTTTGTGTCCTTTTTGAAGCTTGAAAGCTTTAGTTTTCATTCACCATACAGTAAGTGCACAGCGAAAGTACAGCCTCGTCCTTCACAGTCAGTCATACAGTTTTGGAACAACATGACGGTCATTAAATGATGACAGAATGTTCTTTTTTATGTGAACTATCCCTTTAAGTGTAAAAAATTAATGTGGCCTTTGACTCTCCTCTCCTCAGTTCTGCTTCAAAACAATTTCTCCTTCTCCTTCTGCAATATGTTCCCTTTCTGTACCTCAATCTGTCCCACTCCATCACTCCATTCTTCCCTCATTTTTCTCCAATCCAGCCCCTCTGTCCTTCTTTTTTCCTTTCTGTCACTCCCCCTCCTCTCTGTGCTCGTTCTCTTGCTGTGTCTAATCACTCTGCATTAATACCTGCATTCCAGCAGCCCCAGGAATGTCTTAACAATGTAGCCTTGTCCTTTAACTGCTGCACAGGTACAAGAGCATGTGGGTGTGCGTGTGTGTGGCCTCATGCAGACAGAAAGTGAGAAGATATGGATTTAGATGCCCTGGACCCTACATAACCAAATTAAAAGAAATAAATAGGCCTAATAATACACCACCATTCAAAATTTAGAGTCAGTACAATTTTTTATGTTTTTGAAAGAAGTCTATCATGCTCACCAAGGCTACATTTGTTTGATCAAAAATACAGTAATACTACAACTTAATATCACCGTTTTTACTATTTTAATATATTTTAAAATGTACTTTTTTTCCTGTGATGCCAACCCTGTTGAAAAAAGAGCTGGTTTAAGCTGGTCATGTGCTGGTCCTAAGCTGGTCCTAAGCAACTAGCTCCTGCGTGGACCAGTCTTCAGTGTCACACGATTCTTCAGAAATCATTCTAATATGCTGATTTGGTGCTCAAGTAACATTTCTGATTATTATCGATGTTGAGAACAGCTGTACTGCTTAATATTATTGTGGAAACCATTTTTTCATGATTCTTTGATGAGTTCAGCATTTATTTAAATGAGAAATCTTGAAAAAAAATGCAACATTATAAATAAAATACTGACCTTGTTACTTGTTAAAAAAAACAATACTGACCCCAAACTTGAACTGAACAGTAATGAATTATAATTTTTTATCAGAGCACAACTGCATGATGAGCTGTATTTGACAATCACTTCTGTTGGATTTTATTCTCTGTGTTCTAATTAAACTGGCTTGTATGTATGACTTTCACTAATTGTACTGTATGACGTCACTGTCTAAAGAGTATAGTGACTGAGCAGCTAAAAAGAGGAAAAAGATGAGAAAACAGACAGAAGGAAAGGGGCTTCCCCAAAAGAACAATAGAGACGTTAACAAAGCGAGTGAGAATGAATGAAGGACAAAGGAAAGGGCAGAGCAGTGTGAGAAAGTTGCCTTCAGCCCACTGAGGTACAGTATCACACTCCCAAACCAGCAACACAAGCATTTCAAAGAGACTGGGAGAGAGAAAGGGAGGGAGGGAGGGAGAAATCTCCAGATCCACCATCTGATCCAGGATGGATGATTTTAATGAACATGTGTCCTCTGTTCTCGCTCCGTTAGCCCTCCCCACCGCACCAGTCAATATGCGCCCACACGCCCTCTCCTACTCCCACTCCGACTGTTAATTGACTAGGGAATTCCACGTGCCTGTCACCATGGTTACTTGGCAAAGAACGGAGGGGTTAGACTGACCACTGTCCCAAAAATGCTCAGCCGACAGCCGCCGCTGTCAGCGGGCGTTCCACACCCCATACGAGACACCAAGAGGACCAAAGACACCAACAAAGTCCCTCAAACATATGACCAACAGATTCTATCTTCCAAAGCATGACGACCTCTTCCCAAAATAACAGTCTAATTAAGTCTGTCTTAAAGAGTTAAAGCCCTGTGTGTCTTAGCGCAGAACCATTTCATGAGCCTCTGTGTTTTTAACGAACTAAACTAATCCATCCTAAGCCAAATTCCACCGTTGTCTGCATAATTGTCTTTTAAGAGATTCTGGACTCTGCGAGGAATAGACGGCAAACAAAGAATTACTGGCCCACATGAAAGCCTAATTTGATCGCACAAAGCCCATTTCCTTTGATAATACATAACAAGATTTTCATTTGTGCTACATTTTAGTTCTTCAAACTCGATAAACTGGTATATTATGATCTTCTGAGATCCTAGCGCTAGTAAAAATATCCTTCCCATCGGAGTTGGATGTTACAAATTTCATCTGTGTTCTTTGTGAAACGAAAATTACACCCAAGACTGATTACTGGCCATTAATAAGATTTCATTTCAGAGCAAATGGATGGCTACAACCTTTAACAAATGACAAGGTATGAAACTTGAAACTCTATAGGAAATGTAGCCATGCTAGCTGTCAGTCAGGCTAGTACAGTACAGGGAAATCACTGATTGGTTGAGATTATGCAGGGAGGAACCAATGCCGGGGCCCCACAGGCCTGAGTGTCAATCAGCAAGGCAACAGAATTAGAGTTGGCTCTGCGCTCCTTGGGGTCCATCAGACCACCTTCCTGATTAGCTATCAGCCAGGGACACTCATTAACCACAAACCAAAGCAGAGCGCTCACTAATCTACAGGGATGAAGAGCTTCGATACAGAGGAAGGCGAGAGAAAAAGAGCAAACCCAAAATCATTTTCTTTGTCATGTTTTTTTAAAACCAGATAAATTAAAGAAGCAAAATTGCATTAGATTGCATAAGACTTGTCAAATTATTTTCATTAAATTAAGTTTATTCTATTCCCTATTTGCAAAGTTTTTATAGTTTTTTCTTGTTTTAAGTACATACATTATAAGCAAAGACATTTATAATGTTAAATCTTAAATATTTCAAATAAATGATGTTCATTTGAACACTGGTATTAATAAGAAATGTTATTTGACCACCAAATCAGCATATTAAAATGATTTCTAAAAGATCATGTAATGAAGACCGGAGTAATAAACAACATACGGGACAGCAGAGTGTGTGTT
Source organism: Tor tambroides (assembly GCA_021397915.2). Taxonomy (NCBI): domain Eukaryota; kingdom Metazoa; phylum Chordata; class Actinopteri; order Cypriniformes; family Cyprinidae; genus Tor; species Tor tambroides. The sequence continues at coordinate 15,937 of JAFVLL020017770.1, read as the reverse complement.
ACAGAGACAGAGCAGGTTGTGGGGGTTGAGGTTAGGTAAAGCGAGAGACACTCTTCTCCCGCAGGTAATCACCTGAACATGTGTCTCCTAAATGAAATGTGATCTGACACCCAATCTCAGCGTATGAACGGGGAAGCCCCAGTCTCAAATACTCAAACCTTCTCCAAATGTCTGTCTGACTCTGACAAACACACAATCCCTCTGGCCACGTAATGTGCAAATATTATAAATGTATAAAATTTTATACATTTGAATAACCAGAAACCACCTTGCTCCTTTGCGCCATCATTCATTCATGCAATTCAGTGCACTTCAGACACAAACATACTCCAATTGCACTCATTTAATCCATCTATGTGAGGACATTTTAAATTCAGCAGAGGTGCTTCTTGTGGTGCTTCACGGGTCAAGCGCTATTAAAGCAACAATGCGGCTCGTCAAACAGTGACCATTTTCGTTGAAGAGGTTAACAATGCTTGGTTATCCATTAAACAGATTAAAAAACTGCAAAATACCTTCATGTTAAAGGCACACGCTGTGCAAATGGATTGTAAAGGAGATTGCTGATGATAAGTCACAGCCGGAAACAAACACACAACCTGGACATTTAGTTTCACCCACTGAACTATGATTCACCCCAACAATATTTAAACAGTGATACAAAAGTGAACATCAAACAAGAACCAAACCTGTTTAATAAAAGCACTTTTTTCACATTTCTCGCACTGAACTATTTGTGTGTATATTTTTCAGGTAGAGCGAGTGCAAACAAAAGGTCAGGATTACATATAGTGTTTGTGTGTGTGTGTTTAATCTCCTGCGAGACCACATCTTGAAGGGTCTCTCGAGTGCGGGACAATGAATAGCTCAGCCCAGGGGTGCGCTCGACTAACCAAACAGCCGTAAGCTGAGGGCTATAAAGGCTTTTCTCTCCCTTGCGTCAGTAGACTGTTCTCCAGGGAATGTTTGCCAGCTGATAGTATGAGGACAATGGGCATAGTCTGTGGGAGGAAAGGGATGTTTGAAGAGCTCTTAAACAAGCACTGTTTCAACACGACTGTGTTTTCAGGCACATCAGGTAAAGCTGGCACAGTTTAAACCAGCAGCAGTGGAGGTCCAACAGAGATATGACACAAATGACCAAAAGCAAGAAAGCAGCCTGTGATATACTTAGAGCTGGACGATGATTTTTACCAGTGTATTATAAAATATATCACAATTTGTTGTTATACTTAGCCATTGTGTTTCCTAATGTTTCACAACTTTTCCTTGTCTCACAACTCATGACTTAAGACTCTCATTCAAACTTCAGAAGACATCAGAATTAATAAGTGTGATTAATGTCTGTGAATCAGCTTTGATTAAACAGTTTGTTTGCAGCCTATAAGTAGGCCCATTTAGCAAAATAATGTGTGGAAACCATGAGTTGATTACTTATGATTTGTCCATGTTTTAAAAAATGTATATTTTAAATATTTAAAGTCTACTGAATGGCTGTTTAGTTGAATACATAATGGCCTTGTTTCACAGACAGGGCTTAGACTAAGCCAGGATTAGGCCATAGTTCAATTAGGACATTTAAGTCAATTTTATAAACATGCCTTAGAAAAAAACATTACTGGTGTGCATTTTGAGACAAAATAAAGGCACTGATATATTTTAAGATCAGTCAGAGCAAGTTTCTTTTAGTTGAAACAGCTCAGACTTAGATTTTAGTCTGGGATTAGGTTTAAGCCTTGTCTGTGAAACCAGGGGAATATATTTTAAGGCAAATATGTGAGAAAAAATTTAAATATTTTTAATATATTATTATTGATTTTTTAAATACATTATTTTACAATTTATATTATATTTGAATATTTTTGTGACATATGTGAAAATAGAGAAAAATATATTGTAAGAAAAAAAATGCATTTACATGTGGATTTCTAAGGAATTTTTTATTGCCCAGCCCTAATCACACCACAAAACAGATCACCTATGACAGAAAACGAGCCGTAGAAGTGCGTCAAGATGAAGCATTTCTTGTAAGCCAAATCCCCAAACACAGCTAGGATAAACAAATCAATTCAGAACAACTAATGTCCATCTCCAAATCGATACGGGTATAATAGAGCTAAGGGAGATGCGGCAATGTACTACAAGATGGATGATACTGTAGCACGACCTAAGTTCCTTGCTAAAAAGCGATATTTTCCCCAAAAGGAAACCCATCAGCCCTGAATCCATTAGTAATGCCTGAGAGAGGCCTCAGGATTTGCGTCGGCCAATCACCCTGCCGATATCCACAGCTAAATGGATCAGCCGCTCTTAACCTCGTCTCCCCAAAGAGCCTCCGAAGCGCCTATTCTTCAAAGCACTATAGCCCAACACACAGATGCAGCTTTTCACTGTGCCTCATATTCTTCTGCTCCCCACTTTAGTATCAGACCACTTCAACATCCTTTACAGAAAACAGCCATAACACACACACAAAATATCTTCCACATACTCTGTTTCCTGTATGCCACTAATAACAGCCTTGAAGCTGCAGCCTTGGTGAAATCAAAGGGCAACGGCTACCGGGCTTCCTCTATCTCTGTTTCTGCTTTGCCCTGATACTTTGTAGTGTGGGCAGGGTGTTTGAACGCTGAAAGACTGGGCAGGGCCCAGATTTCATGAAAGACGGAAGGATTGGTGGGGGGGGTCTTGAGTGCAGACGGAGGGGAGGACTGAAATAGGGATACTGCATTCTTTTTTGAAGAAATGACTCTATCAGTAGTGCTGGTTATAAATTCTGAGTGAAAGAGCACAGTGGGTCTGCATGAATAAATTCTTTCCTGCCAGCACAAAATCTATAGAAACACTGTCTGTCTTCCCAGTCAACTTCTCAGTTATCTATGCCGGAGCACGTACAATACCAACCGTAAATCACCCAAATCATGAATGGTCACCCACTGATCACAAACAGCACCGCCATTACTGAAAACAAAGAGAGAGACTAACAAACACAGAAGCAACCCAGACAGAGCTAATCCACAGCATTAAAACTCTGTGTGTGTGTTTTGTCTGAGTGTGCAACATCTGCAGCAGCATCTGAACTACTGTGGCTCAGATCAGTCAATGTGTTTACGTGTACTTCAGAAGTTCCATTTCAGTTGGACCCAAACAATCATTTGTTTTTCCACAGAAGAAAGTGAGGGGAGGAAACACTGACAGAATTTTATTTTATAATATTTTTTTATTGAATACTTCCAACAGCAGGTAGGCCTATATGTATGCTAAAGCTTTTGATTTTGCATTAATAAACCTATAAAAAAAAACTTAATATAAAAATTACTATAAATGATAAATCTTCTCCATTCTCCAAATCTTCTGCCATCAAAACTGTTACAACTTGTCATACACAACAAAGCTCAGGTGTCTCCTTAATGAGTAAGCTAATTTATTGTTTTTAGTTTGAAATTGACTTCATGAAATCTTTTGTAACCTAATGTTATCGTAATAACATTTAACAATCTTAAATGATACTCAACTTATACACATTATGAAAGTTTAAAAAGTAACACATTTATGATTTGGTGTCGATGAGAGGGTGCTTGTGCCTAGATTGGGTTGTGGAGATACACAAGACAAAAAGAAAGATCAGGAGAACCTTGCTTTGATGATATTAAGATGAAAAGACAGACTGCTTAGTATCTTTCTTTCTGAGTAAGCATGTGGTTGCTGCTGCTTTGTGCCAGAGAAGTGAGCAGCGAGCTTTCCTCAAACCGGCTGCCAAAAGAACTGCTGCCAATCCAAAAACAAGCTTTCATGATGGGTCTCCAAACAATTAAAACAAACCCAAACGCTCTTGATTATTATTTAAGGCATTTAACGAATCATTCAGCTGTAATTCTACCAGTTTCTTAAAAGTAACAAATATGCATACTTCTATTATATACAGTATGTTAAGAGTAACATGTCCAAATTAACAGTATACATAACACACAAAAAGTATCCAAATGACCTATTACTTCCAGCGAGATTGAGAAGTGCACATCCAATGGACACTTTACCATCCCATAAGGCCACAGGCGAGGATTTGTGAAAAGCAATAAAGAGACGCAACTGAAAAATCCAATTGCATTTTCTCTGATAAAAATTGCAATCGCAATTTTAAAAAAACCACATGCCACATGCTAAAGTATCAGGGGTATGTCAAACCACTAAAATGTGATCCCCGTGTAAAAATGCTTTATGGTCTAGCAGCAAAGTGCCATATTGTGATCTTGGATTAAAACCAGTGTGTTGTGGTTGCGTGACTTGCTTTCACTGGCAGCCTGCATGCCCATCTGTGCCGGACGAAAGAGAGGCAGAGAAATAGAGACGGGATAGAAAGAGAGAGAATCTGGGGGGTTGAAGAGTCAGGGGGCAAGATGTAACCTGTCCCCTGCTGAATGCTTCTCATTCCAAGCAGTGACTCCCCCCTCCTAACGGGCATGAATCACAAAGCTGATACGAGAGACGGGGGCCCACAGCAAGCGAGCCCAATCATACACTTTACCAGCTCTTTCCACTACTACCATCATCGCTGGCCAAATTAGCACCTTGGGTTTGCACAGTTACACAACGTGTGGGCTTACGCTGCACACACACAGGTGTGCGTGACTAGATTCATGCGCAGGTGTGTGCGTGATGGATATCTATAGGAGCTTTGAGCTCGCAGAAGCCACCTCAGATTGGCTTTTATCTGCTGGCCCAGCACAAAGAGCGGGTTTTAATTTGAAGCCTCCTAATTCCATAATAATTACTGCCGGCTGCAGGGGGTGACGTGTGTGCACGCTTGTGTTTGATGCTGCTGCGGTTGGGGAGGTTCTGCTGAGGAGAAAATTTAAGCAAGGAAATGAGCAGGGGAAATAGACAAAGAAGGGAAGAGTGTTGTTTCTGCGAGGCTTCTTAAACTCAGCTGACAAGCTGTCTCAATGATTCTTTCCGCCACCTTCTGACATCCCACCACGATCAAACGCGCACAGTCGTGGAGGTGCTGCACCGATACCTCCTAGGAATATGCAACTGAGGCTTGAAAACGCAAGTAATATTATGTAAATGTCATCTGGGAGGTGACAGATGTGGTTACAGTAACAAGGTCAGGTGGCTCCAATATGAGGCTGGACGGGAACCATTTTAAATGCTAATCAACGAGACTTCCATTATAAGGCAAATTATATGAAAGCTCTAACAGAGGCTGGCGTACCTCTGGGAGAGGTAGGCAACAAATTGAAATGAACGGGCAGAGTTCCAGCAGCTGTCATTTGGCAGTTAAACGCTAGAGATCAATTGAAATTTATGCCCGGAAAGAGGATAAAGTCGTTAAAAGAGGTTTTTCTGTTGATGCACTCAAAGAAAAGAAGCTTTGGAGCTTGTGGAAATGCAGCAGTTTTCAACCTTGCTGAGTTTGAGAAGTCACGGATCACGATACTACAAACTGCCAGAGCAGTCTGGCCATCAGATAGTTTGGCATCAAACTGAGGATCCCCTGATCGGCCCAATTAAAGCACAAGCAAAAATGAGTAAATTCTTAATGACGTTCAAGTTAAAGAGAGAGGGGAAAAACAGCTACAGAAGAGAAGATCTCAGAGGACCTGCTTTCAGAGCAACAGCAGCATCACAGATCAGTGTATTAAACCCAAACGCAGCACCCTGGAGCCTTGAGTGAGCTCATCAAAAGAAACACTTCATCTGTCTGTTGCTCCACACGTATTTTCATACTGGACATGAGAAGAGCCTCAAACAACGGAAGAAAGGCAGGGCGCTGAGGGATAAGATAGGTAGGTAAAAAAAGACTGCAGATAGCCGCAGTATTGAAAGAAGGTGAGAATGCTGGAAGAGCCAGATACACAGTAGGGGAGGGGAGCGAGAGAGCCTTAAGAGCAGATAGAAAGATAAAACACAAGTACCTCTGGGATGGGGAAGAATGTCTGCCTGGGAGGGTAATTTTTTGGAGAAATCTTCTTTATATGAGTGTTTTCACTCAAAGTCAGTCGTGTTTAAGTGGAAAACATGCAGACTTTCAACGTTGACTTAAGGCAAATCGCCAGACATAAAATGTAAATTTGGTGTCAAAATGAAATAAACTTATCCGCAATTCAGACATATGGTAATTTGCATATGGGCTTCATTTTTAAAGTGATAATACGTGTGAAAGGAGGTAAAGACGGTCAGTCAGAATGGGCGGAGCTAGAGGCGGGGCCACAGTTCCTCCGTGCTGAAAAAGCATTGGCCATAGAAGACACTTCAATGCAGAAAAAACTGCTACCAACTGAACGGCAGGGTGCAGACAGTTACAGCGCAATGGACTTGATAATTCAGAGCAGGTTCACATATTCTCACAGAATATTAACAACAGATATTATTTTCCGTCCTTCCGGCTCTTAATGAATAAAACAGGCTACAGATACTTAAAACATTTTGAACATTTAACAGAGGGAAACTGATATAGCCCTATTACTACAACTTGATTCGACTAGAATTTTGAAATTTATTGTACGCCATTATTTTGTATTGATTTAAAATGAAAAATATAGTAATACGTATGAGACCATTTAGCCTACGTTTCAATAACACAGAATAATACTGACGTGATATGAATTTAGATTCTCCGCAGCCGCACACTTGAACTCAGATGAAAGTATGCGCGTCTGTCCGGCGATACTGCCGCTCTCAAGTGTAGCGGAGCAGGAGCGTCCCTCCCCTCTTCAAAGACCAAGACCAGTCCGGTTTGTTAACCCTTGAACCATTCCCTGACTTAAACATGAAACCCTCAAAGACGCCAACAGCCACAAAAAAAAAAAAAAAACTGTTTATTTTAAGTAAGTGTTTTAAAATGTCTTCTGCGCAACGTCTCGTAAGTCCACAAAGTTGCTTTCGACACTTGCGCTCCTTTATCCTCCATATAGGTTCCAAGGTAACAGGTTGTTCCAAGAACCAACAGAAAAGTAACCTATTCTTAATTTACTCCACGTTCAAACATGCAATTTACATTTATACTCAGAAAGTAGGAAAAAAACCTTGTTAACAGAAAAAAGAAAAAAAAACTTAGGCTTTTAATTATTTAGTAGACTACAATATGTAATTTGTTAAAACCTGATCATTAGGCTACTACTTACCTTGCAGCGCTACAGCAAGCAAGGTGCAGCAAATCCCGAACCGTCCCAGCATCGCTCTCTCCATAGTTGAGTCTCAACTTGGCGGCTTTGTTTCGCGTCGCGTCGTTGTGTGTCTTTGCAGCTTCTCGTCTCGGTACAGCTCCTTCACCTTGTGCTCTGCTGTCGCGCTCACTCGCAGTAATGCAGTGCGCTCCCCCGTCCTTCTTGGCGCAAGAAATCTGATGCGGATGGCAGTGACTTGGCTGATATATTTGCACAAAAGGTGACCGTGCGCCCCTCCCCTCCCCTCTCCTCTCCTGTCTCTTCTCCCTTCCCAAACGAGTAAAGTGCTGCTGGAGTGAACCCGTACGGCCAAGAGACAAGAGATTTTTACAGGTTATTGGCTAATTATTAAAAAAAGGGTGATGCATTGAACAACAGTATTTTTATTTATTTTTGAAGGCACTAAATGAATCCAATAAGGCTTTTTGGTATGACCTCTAAATCTAACTTACTCGAGTACAAAACATTTCGGTAAACATATATATATATATATATATATATATATATATATATATAAAACATACTGTACATGTTGAAAATACAGTTTATTTTATGATTGACAAGGATGTCCTGCAGTTTTAACTCTTTCACTGGTTTAGATCATTCATTTGTGTGTCCCTTTGGTAATAATAGTCTCTCAGTTCACACTGGGTTTCAAACAGGCATTCCTGGGATAGCTGGAGCAAAACAGCTGCTTCACTTTTCTCAGGGCAAGAGTGGGGTGCACGAGAGAGAGAGAGTGCGTTATCGAACCTGATAAGAGGAGAGAGGCTTGGGAAATGGAATAGGGCAAAGTGATGAAAGAAGAGGAGAGAGAAGACAGGAGGGTGGAGCTTTTGTGTTGGATAGAGAGGATACGGTGTGATATATTCAGCTGTGTCATTACTGTAACTTTGTGCTATTCTTGGGTCATGACAGCACAGCAATGTATTAAACTGCTCATCTCATAACACCAGAAGTGACACTTTGCACTTCAAAGTCCACACAGACATTGCTAATGCACAAGCATTGCTTCACTGTAATGCCATCCAGTGCAAAGCAGCGAAAGTTATAGTCATAGAATCCTTCAGGAGAAATGGGTCAAATACTTAATATCAGTTTAAATATTAAGTATTAAGTTTAATATCAGTTAAAGCCTGTTTTCACGAAACAGCAGTACTGATAAGGGTTTGCTCTGGGAAATTTCATAAAAATAAATAAATAAATAAATAAAAAATAAACATTTTCCAGTAATAGCTGCATCAGAGATAAGGCAGATTGATATGAACAGTCGGGCAGTTAAAGGGATAGTTCACCCAGAAATGAAAATTGTATTATCATTTACTCACCCTCAAGTTTTCATGTTGTTTCTGTTTCGGTGGGATACAGTATATCAATTTTCACACAGCTCTATGACAGTACATAGTAGATTGATAGTAGAGATAGTTTACAACAGTTACGCTCCAAAAAGACAAAATCAGTAGAATGTGGAGGTTTTCTGACATTAGGCAAAATCCTCACTGGCTGTCCTCCAACTTTCCAGATCCCATTCCCATATAAACAAATAAATTATAAAAATAAAAATATAAAATATATAAAATAATATAATAAAATCATAAAATAAATATAATAAATAAAAAATAAATATTTTTATTATAAAATAAAATATTTTTTAATTTAATTTATAAAATAAATAATTTTTTAATTTTAGTTTTTAAAACTATTTTACTACTGAAAAGTACATTCTACAGTTGTCATGATGACTACAGAGAGATTGTGCAACTTTAATTTTTTATTTCCTGATTACCCCCCATCAAACTCACAGCACTCCAAATTAATCATCTTAACAATGGAGGTAAGAGAAACTGCTGTTATTTTTAGATTATTTCATTTTTATTCTTAGGTGGTATTCTAATACTTTTTCTGCCTCCTCCGCCTCCTCTGAAAACTCCACTGGACAAAATTCACTACAAAAAAGCACCAAAAAGTAGTGTCCACAAGCCATACAATAACAAATAGACTGAAACTTTATTCACTAATAATACCACCACTGAAACTCAGTAATCTCAAACCGCTTTGATGTTATTGATGCCAAACCCCATTGGTCCTCATGTGACCAATCACAACTTACCAACTGAATATGTGAATTGGATAATAAGATTGAAATAACAGATCACTCAGAAATGAAAATTCTGTCACCATTTACTCACCCCCATGCAGAGGTGAAAAGTAACGAATTACATTTACTCGCGTTACTGTAATTGAGTAGCTTTTTCTGTACCTCTACTTTTTAAAGTCATTTTTAAAATATGTAATTTTACTTAAGTATATTTTGTTCGAAGTATTGTACTTCGCTACATTTTAAAACACATTAATTACTGAGTAAAAAAAAAATCGCTCACTGGAAACTACTACAGTATTTAATGGGCAGGAGAACAAACTGGCGCTAAAATCACAAGAAAGATGCAGACGGACAAGACAGGCGTTAATGGTGCAGACCCAGCTGAAAACCAAACCCCATCGTATTTTGCTGAAGTTGAACTCGAAGGAAATGAAGTGAACCCCTGGCCATGTTTATGCTCTATTATGCAGTGTAAACTGTGTTTGCCTAGGGAGACCAAACTACCAGCTTATAAAATCTCGACGTCAACCCTTCGCAAGCATGTAGATGTAAGGTAAATACTTGCATCACTGCATTGGTGGTTAAAATGAAGCTTTGGCAGTTTAACAAAAGGTTTTGCACAAATTAGCCAAAAAGACAGTGGTGCAGGGTGTGCGATATCGTCTGTGATAATATCGTAATTGTTGTTTTAACGATGTGCGATTTGACTTTATCAGTATTTAGCCAAAAACCAAACAAAACACGCCCAGAGTGCCGTGAAGTTTAGTGGATTAGACTAGTGCGCGCGTATTTAGAGTGCGTTTAGAATTATTGCGTTGTTAAAATGCATTTAGAATGATCACAAAATTGAAGATAATGTATATTTATATCATTTCATATAGTAAATCAATATCACATGAAGAGTGCCGTTTTTCTCCAAAAATCAGCATGATTACTTTTTTTTTTTCTTTTTTTTTTACAACAGTTCAGTAAACAAGAAGTTAATTAAGAGACTTAAGTTTTAGACACCATATTGCCTGTTTTTGCTCTATTTCGACAACAAAAATAATCCCAAACAGCCACAGGACTGTTTTGCGTCTCTGAGCAACATGACGATGTTTCGTTCCTGAAAGAATCAACTGTTTAAATGATTCGGTTCAGTCGCAATGACTTACTTATTAACAGTGACTTGGTGACACCTACTGGCGGTTTTAATTTCACATTTTAAAGTATCTTGATTTTTTTATATATATAATTTCAATTGAGTATTCAACATTTTATGTCTTATATATCAAAACATTATTTCTGCATTTGTAACTGCAGGTTAAATACATTCATGACCTGCATTAAACAGTGTGTAAATACATCTAAATGCCACTTCAGATTAAGCTTGTGTTTCCTCTGCATTGCAAAGATGAATTTTGTTGATACTGATTTAATTTGCCTGGTAACAGCCCAAATATCTTATTATTCTAAATAACTGATTCCTTTAATTAAAAACAGCTAGTTTGAGATGTGTTTAATTAGGGTTATATCTATACTGTGTAGGGCTGTGGCCCTCCAGGAACTGAGTTTGACACCCTTGGCCTATCCCATTTTTGTGTCCCTCCCACTGTTAAAAAGTAACTAAGTAATTTTTACTCTGAGTAAATTTTAAATGAGCTACTTTTTACTTTTACTTGAGTAGATTTTTAGACTGGTACTTTTACATGTACTTAAGTAAAATTTCATTAATGTAATGGTACTTGTACTTGAGTAAAATATTTTTGTACTCTTTCCACCTCTGCCCCCATGTTGTTCCAAATTTAGATTCTTCAAAATGTCTCCTTTTGTGTTCCATTGGAAAGAAACAACAACAACAACAACAAAAAAACATTACACAGGTTTGGAACACCAGGTAAATCTACATTTCTTTATAGTTATGCTGTCAAAGCTGCTGTATGGCACAGGGTTGTGAGGTGTCCAGTCTCAGCCTGGACAAGAGAACATACTAGTAACTGAAACCCACTCTGTGACCTTTCCACGGCCCGGACTTTGCTCTTTGAAAACATCAGAGCCTTATGTTGACCCAGAATGTTTTAGTGATTTAAAGTGTGTGTGATTTTCACCAAAAGTGTCATTTTCCTCGGGAACAATGCCATCAGAAGTACACGGAGATGTCGGGTTGACGGAGGGATGTAATGATAAAATGATGAAAAGGGAGAGAAGAGGTTAGAAGAACTCTTTGATTCTTGTGTCAGGGTGTGACTAGCATGGGGCCTGGGGGAACAACGGGATACAGAACAGAGGAGCGGAGAAGAGAGAAACAGAATGATAAATTGGGGCTTAAGGGAAAGGAAAGAGGTCTGCACACCAGGCAAGTAAATCAGCAGAAAATGAGTAAAGACAGACCAAAGGGAGCATGGACAGAGTAGATGTTTTGAATTTAATGTGCTTTTAATATTATTCTCACAATTATATGTTGTTACATAAACTGCTCTCACTGGCTTTCTCTAGTTTGTATTTCACATCTTTTCAGGCAAGTTTTTGTTTACCCTCCAAATCAATTTTATCTCAAATAGTATTCCTGCAATTTTGTTTTCTGGCAGAACTGCTGAATACAGAGAACATTCTGGGATGAAAAAAATCTTGTTATAAGAGATGGTTTTTTAAAAAGTCTCTTTTTGTAGACAAACCTGGTATGGAAGCAGGGAAAATAAACCTATTCAGAGTCTAAATGAACCAGTGCAAATACGGTGTGGGAAGAAAACCCTCTTGGTCACTGTAAGATGCACAATATTGTTCACATCAGAAATACACATTGAGGTCCCGATCACCCAGTTGGTGTTTATTTTCAAATAATGTCCATTTAAAAAATGGAGAGAAAAAAGTCCATTATAATAAACAAAACAATCAGACTCGCAACAGGATGAACACAGCAACAGTATTGCAGAAATATTACTGGTAAAGTCCACTGAGGTCATTTTAAATACAATCAAAAATCATAAGATGGTGTCAGGTGTGTTTGTATGAAATATGAGAGCGGTTATGAGGTGTGATATAAGAGAGGAAGTTTCAGTTACCTGGATGAGCAACCTGACAGCAATATTAGGAATTATGGCAATTAGACCAGGCAACAATGTAAAAAAAAAACAAAAAAAACACTGGATACCAGAACCACATATGTTCGATACAAGTTTCATAAGCACGAATGAGTAACCCACACATAATACTGAAATAATGAAACATTTAAAGCTAATGTTAAATCTAGGGTGATACTGTGCAAGGTTCCTGCAGCTGAGGGTTTAGTCAAGGACAGATCTTCACTCTGCTCTACTTTCCAGGAATGACTGCCACCATACTAAACCCACAGGCTACATGTTTCCAGCCTTTAGATCTAGCCATAACACTCTATCAAGGCGGCACACTATCGGGATCCAACCCAAAAAGTTTGCATATTTGTGCCAGTCATTTTGGCTTGGCACGTGGGCGGACGTGCTGACATTTCGGCTGCAGGGTTCATCCTCATGGGGGCTTTCAGTAGAACAATACAGCCTATCATTCCTTCTGCCCACAGCCTGACTGAACATCTTTCTCTGCACATAGAGCTGATTATCATAAACTACAGACCACACAGATCAGAGCTAAGTGTGTGTGGACTGACCTCAACTCATGCCAGAGGTCAAAGAGCAACTAGGGAAAACATGGAAGGCGTTGATACTCTCAATAAACACAGCAGATTAAGACTTCACGATGGAAACTGAAGAACAGCCTCATTAAGCACAGTCAGTGTACAACAGGATTCACACGGCTCTGCGCTCGAAGACATTTACATTTACTGTAAACTGAGATGACTCACTCAAAAGAACTGTGGGTTCTATATTCACTGCCTGTGAAACAATGCACGTATAATAAAAGCCAGGAATATGTTACATTTTAAAATATATTAAATAAAAAAAAAAAAAACATTTTCAATGGTCATATTTCACAATATCACTGTTTTCACTGTATTTCTGATCAAATAAATTCAGCCTTGATGGGTTTAGGAGATTCTTTCAAAACAATAAAAATGTGCTAATAGACAGATGAGTGCTGTCAAATCGATTAATTGCAATTACTCGCATCCAAAATAAAAGTTTGTTTACATAATATATGCGTGTACTGCATGTGCATATTTATGTGTATATAAAAACACACACATACATTTATATTTCTTAAATATATAAATGTATGTGTGTTAAATTTTCATGATTTATATCAATATAAATATATATATTACATTTCTTATATATACATGTATGTGTGTGTATTTATATACAGTATACATATAAATATACACAGTACGGCCACGTATATTATGCAAACATAAACTTTTAATTTAGATTTGATTGATCACAATTAATCAGTTTGACAGCCCTATTACAAATTTTTTTTTTTTTTTTTGCACAAGAATATCATCAAATGTAAAGGTATTTAAAAAAGAGGTAACATACTTGAAACATAGCAGCCAACTTAACCTCTTATGTAAAAACTGTACTGCAAACTTTAAAAACTTACCACACATTTAATTCCACAAATGAAATCATTTCTCTCTGAGAAAAATATTGAAATATTCATACGCTGAAACAACATGCCTGGAGAATTTAAACCTTTATCCATTTTTAGCACTGTCTGTTTCCACACACATACGCCTGCAACATGCCTGAGGTCCATTTCAACACAGAGTCAGGAAAAAGTGTGTGTGCTGGAGTATAGATGGGGGTGTTGAAGCTTAAGGCGAATTCAGTGAAAAATTCCTCAACTTACTTTAAAGAGAAATAATAAAAGTTCCATGGAATGAATTAAGAGGTAATTATGGATGAACCAAAGCATGACTGTTTACTTATGAAGCATATTAATGAGGCAGCCAGTGCGTGCATCAATAAGTCACAAAGACTGATCTGCGGGCACATCAAAACATATTTACACCTACAGTACAGCTAAAGTTCCCACGATTGCACACAAAGAATAAACCACTGCAGTACGCAGCAGAAACAAGAGTGCATTTTTACGACATTTTTACGAGCTCAGATTTCTTGTCTCTAGAGTCAGATCATGGCAGTGTTTGTCCACCTGTGCATCCATTAGCCTGTGCTTCTTTCTGTCTGTGTGTGTTAGCTGGTTCATATTGGGGCCCCATCTGTGTGCAGTGAGGCCTGTTTCAGTGCCAAACCCCACTGGTGTCACCTCCCCTGAGTGGCCTCCTCCTTTGAGAAGACCCCCAAACCAGCACACACACAAACTTCTGCTCTTTATCGACCCAACCAGCACGCTAATCCTTGCCCATCGCTCTCTTTAGCCTAGTTTTCTTCTCGCAATCTTATTTGCGTCCCCATTTCCTTAACTTAATCTCCTTCTATTTTCCGCCTCCTCTTTCTGTTTATCCTCATTTCTGCTTTCTCTGTCACCCAAAAGCCCTTTCTTTATCATTCCATCTCCATCCAGTTCGCTCTCACCCTCTATTACTCATGATGATGGCCATTACCTTATTAGCCACTGATGGCAGTGCATTCAGGGAAAAAAACCTATGACACACGCTGGCATAAATGAAGGTTTGAGACTGAGAACGAAAAGAGAGAGTGCTGGAAATCCCAGCCTGCAGCAGTCAGAGCAACCGATCCCCCCTTACCGCCATGATTTGGCACTGTGATCTCTGCTGCCAAGCTCCCAGCATGCCCGCTCATCAGGACCAGTGTGGCAGTGCAGCGGAATGCCCACGTGCTCCTTTAATCAACTTACCAGCTGATTCGCTCGCATCTGCTGGCGGAAATAGATTGACTGGATTGCAGAGATCTGCAAAAACATAACATTATTCAGGTTAAAAGGAAACTCTGTACCGTTTTCAAGAGCCAAGGACAGCGTAATGTACGCTCACTGCAGTAATTTCTTGAAAAGGGTTGAGACTTCATTTAGTGCTTAGGCACGGGAGCATAAATCAATAGGAATCATAATCAATATTCAGCATATGGTGAGGCGCAGTGTCCCGGGAGTGTGTGTGTGTGTGTGTGTGTGTGATTGTGAGTGTGTTCATCAGGCTCGGTTGGCTTGAGCTGCTTCTGTCCCTTTGATCAAGCAAGCGGGTCTGTCAGCCCCCTACAAGAGCTCACGCTCACTCAGTCTCTCTCTCACTCACATGCACGCACACACACACGCATTTCAAATGCTTTAGTTGGATTTACAGTTGAGTAAGCATTAAAGGATGACGTTAGATGACAAATTATTAAAAGTTCATGCACATTGTGGTAATATTACAGCCACAATATGAAAGTAAGTCACAGCTTGGCTGTGCATTAATTATCAATACTTCAACAGTCAGTTATTCTGCTTTTTCCGCAGTAAGCACATAAACTACTTGTAGAACTGTGAACTTCTACTTGTGTAGAACTACTTTCTTACACCACTGTGTGTTTAGAAAAAAACACAAACTGAGAGAAAGAGAGCGAGAGAGAGGGGTGCTTTCCATTTATATAAATTGTAATTATACATGTATATACTATTTTCTTTATCATATTTATTTGTGTGAAAATAACTGAAATTGGCAAAGTGATATGAAACTGCAAAATGGTCAAGATCTGGAACTACAGGTGCATCTCAATAAATTAGAATGTCGTGAAAAAGTTCATTTTTTCTTGTAAGTTATTTCAAAAAGTGAAACTTTCATATATTTTAG
>JAFVLL020017769.1:0-13710 GCA_021397915.2 Tor tambroides | reverse complement strand
CCCACCCCCAGGTCCTTCCACTCCTTCCCTACCACTACACACCGTGACCAGCACCAGTCACTTTGTGCAGCATTGGACTGCTCACTACCTCATTCAGCATTGGACAGAACTCATTCAACTACCTCTTCTGACAGTTTGAATAAAGACTGCTCTCTGAGCTTTTGTCACTTTAAACAGACTGATAAGCTCTTTTGCACTACACCAATTATATCTGCACTGTTCGTCATTTTCAATAGTTTGCACTCTATCTGCCATGTGCCTAATGCTACTTTATCTTTTTTAGATGTCCTTATTTGTATATTTGTAATAGTTGTATTTTTTTTTTTATAATTATATATATTTAAATTGTATTTATCTGTACTTTACATCCTACTGTTAGTGTTTAGTGTATCTGTATGCACCAAGGGTCTGAGAGTAACGCAATTTCAATTCTCTGTATGTGCTGTACATGTGGCAGAATTGACAATAAAGCAGACTTTGACTTTTTTGACTTTGAACAGCGTTGCTATCACACTTCGATGTTCATCGATGCAACTAAAGAAATGTGTTTTGCATTCGATGTGATTAAAACAGCGGCCAGTAACACACCTACCGCATGCGAGTTCATCATTTGTGCTGTGCATTTGGGTATGTGAATAATGGCGGTAAAAATTACCACGATTCTTAGCAAATAATCAGAATAATGAAAATTACATGTAAACAGAAGCTTTGTTTTCATCATGTAAACATGTCACTGTAATTCGTTCCTTATTCTAATTATCGGAAATAATCACATTATTGGTGTACATGTAATCTGAAGGATCTGAGGAGTCATTGACTAAAACATACTTACCCAACAAACTAACCAAAATCTTGTACTGTGACACCACAAAAAGCTGAGAAAGGAAATAGAAGAAATATTAGAAGCAGCAAACAGTTGTTCCTTTAAAGATAGTCATTCTGTCATTATTATCCCACCTTCATGCTGTATGCTGTCATTACTCCACGCCAAAAAAAAAAAAAAATGATAATACTATTTTTGAAGACAAACCTTCATACAGTTTGCCCATAAAATCAGTTTAAAATGACCACAGATGTCAAACTAAAAAAAGGACAATAGTCTTTTTTTGAAATCATATGATAGCTCTGTGTGAGAAACAGGCATAAAATTCAGCATTATTCATGGATGACATAATGGAACAACATAATGGTGTGTAAATAATGACAAAATTTGGGTGAACTACTCCTTTAATGGATGGGCTTCTCTATCAGTGCATACCTGCTGAATCTTCTTTGAGAAGTTCTTATTGGATTTCTCTAATGTAACTTCAAACCTGTTTGTACCTGGAAAAAAATATATATTATTAATTATATTATTATTAAAAGACATTGTCACTTCAACTTAAAAATGAATTCCACAAATGATTGATGCTAAAAGCACAGGTGCAAACAAAAACTATGCACCTGCATCTTTCTTGATCCTGTACAGAAGGAGATGCCCTGGTTTGGTCCCCACAAGGAGCCAATCATCTGCAAACACAGTATGATTATCACACATCAACGACACATGGCAACGATTAAAAAAAAATGAGTTCATGGAACTAGTTCTGTAGTACAAACAAAATTAAGAGGGTCAGCTCTAGTGGTCCATTTTTATTTATTTATTCATTTATTTATTTTTACCTCAATGTATTGATTTTGCAAAATCACTGTTTTTTTGTGTCATTTTATTCATGTATTTATTTATTTAGTGTGAGTGTGTCTTGGGACAAAAACTGATCTCTAAAGCACATTTAAAGTACATGTATGTGAACATACAGATATATTTCGTACATTTAAATGGCATGATCAAGACTGCTCAAAAAGTTTCACTTTTACTCCACTGTACCACTTGAGATGAGTTGACCCAAGAGACCTTTAGATGGCTCTAATAATCACACACCCTCAATATATACATGTACAAACCAACCTCACATATGTGGAATTAACACTTGGTTTAACTGTACTTTACTCAGCTTTCATTTCCCTTATACTTGCTTGATAGAATCTAATCTAAACATACTACATGCTCAACACCTTGTAAGCTGCCTAACCAATAAAATATATGTTGTTCTTCAGAATAGTTGTCTTTTCTCCAGCTATGACTCAAAACCTGGTGAACTAACTAAACAGCTGTTTTGGACATCACAGGCATGTTTCCAAGTCAGCTGACCAGCTTCTTTTTTTTCTTTTTTTTGGATAGGCAGCTCAGCTCATCAGGTTTTGATACATAACCAGAGAAAGGTCATTTGATCAACAGATATTCAACTATTCGATCCATATTGCTCAATAAAATCTGTTTAGGTAGAAATACTCACTAGACGCCCATATATAGTATGTGCCAGCTAAACAGATTTTGACACACAGCCAGAGAGTAAAGCTTTTTATAAATTCGAACAACCACACAACAACTCATGTTGTTGTTAGCAGTGATGCTCCACATGAGGGTTGAATATGTTCACATGAAGGGAGTTGAAGGAAAGGGAAGTAGAACTCACCCCAGGCCGCCAGACAGTCGATCTGCAGGGGTAATTTCTCCAGGATAGGAACTGGCTCGTATGCGTCATGCATACTGGAGCTCTTTTGTACGACCAAACACACGTAAATAAATAACCCAAGATGCTAAGATAGAAAACAAAACCACTGCACGATCTGCTGGCAGTTGTCAACAACTGTGAACAAACAGAATAAAACAAACCCACTACTACACAACAGTTATAAAGATCGTTAAGGTCTTTGTTAACCAGCTCGTCTCTCGTCAGATGTCCCAGAATTGTCCCACTCCATCCTTCTTGAGTCCAAAAATAAGTGAGGAAACACTGTAACTCTTGTGTTTTGCTGTGTTGTCAATGTGTCACGAGCAGTTGGCTAGTATGTAGCTTTCATATTTTGCCCTTTAATCTTGCTAAAACACAAATCCTCGATGCTCAGATTCCAAATGTATTTCATCCCATTGTCCTGCGCGATGCTGTGGTTTATTTGGGGTTTCGCTGTCCGTTGTTTTGAGCTGATATCCGCCAGGATTTAGTGTTTGACAGCTAGCAAAGAGCTATCTGTGCTGCGGGAACTTCCTGGAGCCGCGACGAGCACGTGACTGCGAGAGCTCACAAGAGTTCCATTAAAACAGCACACGTGACAGACCACAGATGACTGACATTCCACACAGAAATCCTTTAAAGTCTGGCCCTAAAGGTTCTTTAGACTCTCCTATTTTTGATAACACTAACTTATTTGTTGACCTTTGAAGTCTTTTCAACACCATGTCAAACAAAGACATTCGTTCAATTAGCCTATAGATCACAGATTTCTTTACCTGCTTGTGTGAGTTTTTGGAATAACATATTTAGTTATATAGAATGGCTTCTTCGACAAAAATTCTTCTTATCTACTAAAGTTGTTGAAGTCTCTATTAAAATTATCCATTATTTCCTCCAAATGCTCCTTTTGTCTTCAGTCTGAAGAAACAGTCAGTCATTTATTTTGGGACTGTGCTTATTTAAGTGTTCTGGGTTGACTTTTCCACTTTTCCAATTTTGTAATATATATATATAAGGGATGTAATGGTTCACAGAATTCACGGTTCGGTTCGATACGATACAGTGGTGTCACGGTTCGGTACGTTTACAATACAGCAAAAAGAAAGAAGTGCCAGAGAAACTTCCTTGATTTTTACAAAATTTTTATTTATTAAAACTAATTTTTTACTTTAAACAATGATGGAGCTATACTTGACCTATCTTCTGGAGTGTCTTCTTAGCAGCATATAAAACAAAAAGCTCTGGTTTGAAGTATTCCAGCTGATGTAGCCTATTGTCATGTAGCAGACTAATCTTTTCCAATAAGTTTAAATTTATTTTTAGCTTTTATGGGGATTTTTTACCTTTTAAAAGGCCTTTTTTTTCCCCTAAAAGTGTGCATCACCTTTTGAGTCATTTTTTTACATTTAAAGTGAGAAGGAGGGTTTGAGTGGCCAAAGACTCTTCAAGGACCACAGCTGGAGAATTGCAGAAAAAGGTTGAGTTTCGGGGTCAGAAAACATAAAAAAAAATTACCAAACAGCACCTACATCACCACATGTTGTTTGGGAGGGCTTCAAGAAAAAAGTGAATAAAAGAAATTGCTTTCACCAAAAAACAAACTCCAGTTTCATCCGACCATAGACGCCAGTCCCATTTGAAGTTCCAGTCGTGTCTGATAACTGAATATGCTGGAGTTTGTTTTCTGGTGGACATCTTGTTTAGACACATGGCATCACTGATTCTATCAAATACCAACAGATAAAAAAATCAATAAGTGACTGACTCTGTTAGAAATCTTATGATGGGCCATGTTTGGATCTTCCAACCATACAATAATCCAAACACAAACCTCAAAAACAACACAAAAATGGGTCACTGAGCACAAAACCAAGCTTCTGCTATGGCCGTTCCAGTCCTCTGACCTGAACCCTGTAGAAAATGAGTGAGGTGAACTGAAGAGAAGAAACACCGTCATGGAGCTGTGAATCTGAAGGGTCTGGAGTGATTCTGGATGAAGGAATGGTCTCTGATCTCTTGTCAGGTGTTCTCTAACCTCATCAGGCATTATAGGAGAACATTTAGAGCTGTTAAACTGGCCAACGGAGGTTTCAAAAAGTATTGAATAAAAGTGTGCCGTTAATTGTGGCCAATATGTATTAGAGAAAATCATTTATTTTATAATGATATTTCCCCCCATTTTAAATTCTTATTATCCAACGAAAGGTTAGATTTGTGTGAATTTTTTAAATAAAAGATCAAAAGGATTAACAATGCAGATTAATTTTCACAGCCTTCTTTAATTCTATTTTATCTGTCTGTCTTCTTTTTATTTAATCTCTATCAATTGCATATTCATTCTCTGATTGCTAGCTTTCTTTGTTCTATATTCTATCTACTCGTTTTTTTTTAAAAAAACCAAACAAAAAAAAAACCTTGCTACGTGTACTGCGTTAGGCTGACCGAGACTTGTCATAACACTTGCACGTTGTTGCTCTTTTGTTGGTTTTGATTGCTTCTATTGTCCTCTTTTTTAAGTCACTTTGGATAAAAGCATCTGCTAAATGACTACATGTAAATAAATGTAAAGTATCCAGATAGAAATTTGTTACCCATTCTCAGTAGTTTTACTGAGTATCAAAGATATTAGCTAGTGATGGGAGAAACAACCTTTTCGTAGCTTCGAGTCAAAATCTGATAAGGAGTAATTAAATGCAACAAATGATGTCAAAAATGATCTTTTATTGGAAAATTAAAATGAGAAGATGATGGTCTAGCCTATATTGTATAAAAATCACCAATTGTATAAAAGTCTGTCAATTTCAGGGAATGAAGCACAAATTTATTCTCATGCTGCTCTGTTTCTCCAATCATACAGTACATGACTGGGTTGTAAACGTGCAATTTAAAGGTTTTGTGTTGTTAATCTCCACACCCTGTTCATCTGTAGATGTTTGTGTTCTAGATAGCTGTCAGAGATTGATGAAGTTTTGCTTCAGGGTTTGCTTCAGTGCTCCAATGAGACCAACTGCTTTTGACAGATCTAACTTGAGACTGACCTCTCACTGTGCACTGTCATTTGTGGTGAACATATGAAAAAAAAAAAAAATACAGCCTCTCCAGTAGCTAAGGAAAAGAAATGTGCAGCATCTGGAACGGACTTCTCTGATACTTCTTTGTACTCCAGTGTACTGTCCGCTAATTACAGAGGCACCATCGTACCTCTGTTTACCCTGTATTCCAATCCACATTTCTCTAAGCTCCCAGTTATCATTTATGTTAACCCTGCAGCATCTAATTGCCCTGCTTCTTGGAATTCCAAGAAGTGGAACTTCTTCTTGCATTCCATTAAACAGGTAATACTACCCCAGCATAAAGGTCATCTGGTTTTTTTCTCTCTCTTTTTTTCAGGTCCTTTGTCTCATCAGCTATAGCAGCAAACCTCTCACTATTTTGAATTTTTTGCATGTTGTGTCAGTTGCTTGTTCACATTTGCATCATGTTTGACAATAATATATAAAATCTCTAAAATGTTCCCCTGTTTGATGATGCTGCTGATTCATGGGCTTGCTGGCCAGTGTTCTGTGTAGCTGACAGGAGAAGAAATTTTCACAAAATTCTGGTTTTCAGTAACCTTTTTTATGATCATTATCCATCAATGCAAACAGTGTTGTGTTGTTTCTCAAGTTGTTTCTTAGGCCAGGTAGTCATTGCATTGGCATGGACATCTGACTTTGCATGCAAACTGAATCCGCTGTCTTTAAATGTAGCTTTCTTCCGGTCTGAGTATCTGTTTAAAGATGTAAACACACTACTGTCTAGCAGCATTAGGGAGTGAGAAGTGTGTGCAAGTGAAGCAGTATGCAGCATCCTTGGATTGTAAATACTCCGGCCATGTGTATGTGTTGCACCATTCACGGTGAAAATGTCTCTTTGCAGTTCCTTGAATGCTTTTAGGGAATGTCTGCAAGTTTCTCTGGGCGAGTCCCCCACATCTGAATCTGGATATATCTTGGAATGAGATGTTTTTGTTGTTGTTTGTTTGTTTTTTATTCATAACAGGGGTCCACGTTAAACTGCTCATTTAGCATGCAGCATGTGTGGAAATGAGCATAGAACAGTGGATGAGATCAATTAAGTTATCATGCTTATTAATATGTCCTAACCTATTATGTGTATTGTTGGCATAACATATTTTTGATTATCAAACTATATTGCGATTGTAAGTGCACACTAAAAAAGACAGTATAGGCTACAGTCAAGTTCACCTCCAAAGCATCTTTGTCTTGACTGTCTGTGCTTGTGTCCTTTGCTGCCATGCTGTCAGCAGAATGTGTGCTGGTGGTCCCATATTAATAAGCATGTAAAATTAAATATTATGGTGTCCTTTATTGTGTAATTACTAATAATAAGCTAAACACAGATTTATCAAAAGATAACTTAATTGATCTCATCCACAGCCCAAAACTAGTAAGTTGTGAGGGAGGACTGAATATTCAAAGGGGAAGGAGAGTTAGAGATGCCTATTCAAGTCAAATAATTCACATTAAAATAAATGTTTCTTTATGGTGTTTATCTCATAGAAAGAGAGGAAACCGCAAAGAGCACAAAGGCAAAAGTCCTATGGACCACTTTGGAGACATCACTGACCAAAGGAAGTGATCCAAGCCACTAGGTGAAAGAAGTACTGATCAAACAAGAACAAATGTTAAGCACCCTGAGCCCACAAACTTGGCTCAGCAGCGATGAAGTGGATGCAGCTTCTTTTTACATTTCTCAGAAGTTCCCTCCTACATAGTCTTCACCAAGGGGGTGTGGTTGAGACACCCAGACACCATTTGTGCAAGTAATGAACATAAATGACAACCACTGGATCATAGCAAGCAACCTTTTCTGTGGACCTAATGAGGTTTGCATATATGACAGCCTGAACACATACAGTACCAAGCAGACAGAGCAAAGATTATCCTGGTTGATTCGTCCACAAGCACCCCAGTTTGAGATCTGAAACCCTGCCGTACAAATGCATCAGTCATCCAGCAGTTGCAGATTTTTTCCATTGGCCTTTGCAACTGTGTTATGTGATGGAGTCAAAACAGAGGAATGTCTGTTTCAAGAAAGAAACATGAGGTGAACACTGTACAGAGCTTTGAGGAACAAAAAGGCTCCAGTATTTACATACCAGCAAATACGGGCAAAACCTGAAAGGGCCACACTTCAGGTGGTGCTTCACTGTATCTGCAGGACCTCACACAACCAAGAGGTGATGGTGCAATGCAGCAACTGCAATATCTGGTACCACCCCAACTGAGGCCTGTGATCTTAAACAGATGCTGAGAAAGTGTTTATTCCAAAATGTATTTTTTGTACGTTTAAAAAATGTCACATTGGATTAATATTCAATACATTCACATTGATTTAAGAAAGAAAATACATCTGAAATTAGAATGATGCCATGGAACCTTTTTGATGGAATACTGGATTTATTTATTGAATTGTTGAGAAATTCTACCAGTCAGCGTAAAGATATGTGCCACAATTTTTGAGTTTCAATTGGTTAGAAATGTAGATGAACACTTGATTCCACCAATCAAGCATGTGAACCTCTCTTTCAAGTCATCTCAGGGTCACGTATGATCTCACGAGAAGATGAAACAAAGTAGAGCCAGTGAATCGGTAAGTGTTTGTACCATGTTTCTACATTGTATAATTGCTAAGATATTATTAGAAATAGTGATTTTGACGCAGGGCAGCATCAGTCTAGTTAAAGCCTTGTGGACATTGGAGAAAAGATTACTGAATTTACAAGATGCCCTGAATACACTCACACCTTTCGCAAAACCATGTATATGCCAGTGGTGGGCTGTAAGGGCAAGCAAAGCCTTCTCTGCTGGCCTAAACACTATCAGAATCACTGACTTAGTTTTAATATATTTTTTTCAATAGTAAATGTGTGTTTACTCTGCCCTCCACTAATAATGGTACCCTTGGTAAATATGAGCAAAGGCAGCTGTAAAAATAAATCTGCACTGCTGATCTTTTTAAACTTTCATTCAAAAAATTCACAAATATTCTAACCTTTCACTGAAGTAAAACAATTGAAAGTGGGGAGAATATCTCATGATGAAATAAATGTTTTTCTCCAATGCATGCTGGCCACAATTATTGGCACCCTTACGAATTCTTGTGAGTAAAATATCTCTGAAGTATATTTCCATTTTTTAGCACACCTGGGTGACTAGGAGCATGAAATTGTTCCTCAGGATTATAAATATGAGGAACACAAAGGCCAGATTCCCTTAATCATCCATCACAATTAGAAAAACCAAAGAATATAGTTCTGATGTGCAGAGCAAGATTGTTGAGCATCACAAAATAGAAAGTGGCTGTAAGAAAAGAGTTAAAGCATTGAAAATCCCCATTTCCACCATCAGGGTAATAATTAAGAGGTTCCAATCAACTAAAGATGTTACAAATCTGCCTGGAAGTGGACGCATGTCTATATCGTCCTAATGCACGGTGAGAAGGAGAGTTTGAGTGGCCAAAGACTCTCCAAGGATCACAGCTGGAGAATTGCAGAGATTAGTTGAGTCTTGGGGTCAGAAAGTCTAAAAATATATATATATATATATATATCAAACAGCCCTTACATCACCACATGTTGTTCGGGAGGGTTTCAGGAAAAATTCTCCTTGCTCATCCAAAAACAAACTCCAGCAAATTCAGTTATCAGACACGACTGGACCTTCAAATAGGACTGGCTTCTATGGTCAGATGAAAATTGAAAAAAGAGCTTTTTGGCAGCAAACCCACCCGATGGGTTTAGTACAAACAGGGATAAAAAAGTACCCCATGTCCACGGTTAAATATACTGCTGAATCTTTAATGTTGTGGGCCTGTTTTTCTGCCGGACTTCCTGGACATCGGAAGGCTGAATATAAAATAATATAAAGAGGCTAATATAAAAGGCTCCTGAATGTCAGAGGCTTCTGGGACTTATAGGGACTTCACCCGGGGGGTTCCCCTGGGACTCGTGACAGCACGCACTATAGTTACGACAGATGCGTTGACCTCTGGCTGGGGAGCAGAGTGCGAGGTAGTACCAAAGACGTGTCACTCCTATAGATTTGAATGGAGAAAAATGCAACGCTCATTATGGCCACGATGTCCCAACTTCAGAATAAATGAGCCAATCGCAAATCTGTCATGATGAAATTTAATCGTAATCTTGGTCAACAGTTTTGGAGAATTTGATGTTTCCCCATTCAAAGAGATAGGAGCTGCACTTGCATGCCCTAGAGGCGTTTCAAAGATGGCCGCCGAGTGACATGACTTGCCTTAAAGGGACTTTGTTAGTACTGACTTCAGGTCTGTGGTCAGAGTGGCAGAGTAGGTGGCACATAAACCGCTCGGAAATTAAGCATATAGCATTAGTTCTGGCAGGTCACGTGAGTCAATCTTGCATCAGCTGACTCTCAACTGATCACATCTACCTATAGGAATACGACACCTATCATGGCATTCATACAAAAGCTCTATTCAGTATTATTCTGCAGCTTTTTTGATTGCTCAGGAGCAAATTACCCTCCTCCATCCCCAACTCCTCCTTTCGCCACAGTCAGGACTTGGCTTTCTGATATTCCTCGTTGAATCAGACGCCTTTATCTTGAATAATGTGTTACACTTAAATATAATTAAGTACATTAATGATATCTGCTTGTTCTGTTCTGTTTACCCTAGGGGGTATTATTGCTGCTCCCCCTGCTCATTCATGACAGGTCTCCTAAACGGCGGAGCATGCTGTTGAGGAAATTAATTTCTCGCGGGGAGTGGAGGCTGCATCCCAGCTTGGTTCGGATGATTTGGGACCTCTTTCATGAGGGCGGAGTTTAATCTGTTTGCAACGAGTGACAAAACGCACTGCCTGTTGTTCTTTTCTCTGTCTCACTCCCCGCTGATGGGGGATACTCTGATGTTGCGCTGGACTAGAGCCAGACTTTATGCCTCTGGTGAAGATTTGGCCTCTGGTGTTATGCAAAATCAGGGGGCAGAGTCGGTGATCCTCATTGCCCCAAACTGGCTGGATGAACCTTGGTTTCCAGACCTAAGGGCGATGCCGGTGGCTCCTCCTTGGCAAATTCCCCTCAGGAGGGACCTGTTGTCTCAAGCAAGTGGCACGATATGGCACCCCAGCCCGGAGACATGGAGCCTTCATGTGTGGTTGTTTTAGGGGTCCTAGAGGAGCTAAGCACCCTACCTTCCCATGTGCTTGACATGCTCACTGAGTCTCGTGCACATTCTACTAGGTGTCTGTACGGTCTTAAATGGGGAGTGTTTATGAAATGGTGCTGTGACAGAGATATCGACCCGACGAGCTGTCCCGTGTCAGAAATTTTAAATTTTCTGAAGCACAGGCTAGATAACGGGAGTCTACTATCAATGCTAAAAGTTTTATGTGGCCCCGTCTCCCTGAGAGTGGAAACAAGACACTCTGAAGTTCACCGTTCAGTCTTAGATTCTGAGACAACTGTTGCTCTCGCTGCATTATATACTGCTTGCAGGCTTGTCAGTGTTTGCTTGCAATTTGCATGATTAGCCACATTTGGCTAGTTTATTAAGCTGGCATTATTCTATAAGGTTTCAGGATTTCCAAGGAGAGGAGTTCCCACAGTGAATGTTTCTCAATGTCCCATTCCCGCTCTCAGGGAACCGAGATTAAGACAGTAACCGGAGATGTTAGCAATAGCTGAATGCCTTTGTCCATATTAGGGATTTCCTGGAATGTCATCAGTTCTATTACTTCCGTCATGAATAATAGTACTTCTCTCAAAAGAAATTTGAAGTAGACATAAGATAATCTGTTTTTTGTTGTTGTTGTTAATTTGTTTAAAAAAAAAAAAAATCACATTTTGAATCGCAAATCACAAAATTGTGAATTATGTAAATTTCTTGTGTTGTGTATTTATTTATATTTATATATTTCCGTATAATTTAACATTTTAATATACTTTTCAATTTAATGTTTTATTTGTTTCTTCAATAAAAAAGCAATTTTTAATGTCATCCATTGTCATTGTCAGGGTTCTGTCCTGTGTGTCATGTGTTCCTGCCCCTTGTGTCCATATTTGGTTTGTTTCCTGTCCTTGTTTCATGTGATTATTAGTTAAGTCTGTCCAGCTGTGTTTGTAATTAGCCTGTCTATATTAGTTCATGCCCATTCTGTTTCGTGTGGTCTGGTCTACTCGTTACTCCCCGGTGTTCCTGTGTCTGCCTTGCCTTGTCTTGCCCTGATGTCTCAATTAAAGACTATTATTTGAGTTATCTCTGTGTTCCTGTGTCCTCCCTCGTGTGTGCACCGTGACAGTCATTTTGTGGCTTTTTTTGTATTGGTTCAGGCACTGTTTAGGCACCAGTACAGTTTTAAAAGTATCGATTGGGCACTGGTATCGTAAAAATCCCAAATGATACCCAACCCTAATTACAATCATTAAAAGGCAAAAGCAGTATGCATTTATAATGTCACATTCAGTAAGTCATCCTAGCTAGCATTAGCTAATTACCTTAACATTATTAGCCTATAGTGTGCTATAACAGCATCTGGTTAGCTCCACAGGTTTCTGCGCCCATGTCTTTGGTCTTAGCTATACCCTTGACCCCTGTAAAGCCCAAAAATGGGCCGTTTCTCAGCTCATTCCTCCACAAGCCTAAGCCAAGAAGCAGAAAAATTCAACTGCTGCCCGTTACAGCTGTTGTGGTGGGGGTGAACTTACAAACCGAAAACAGAAACCCAACATCTGTCACTACAGCAATGGTAGGTGAGCTGTTTTCATGATTTATAAAAAAAATGATAGAAATACCAAATATGAAAAACCATGTAACTTACTGTGGTGTTGGAGTACCAGTAATCTGGATTTTTATGACAAGTAGATGAGAATTTAGTATATTGCACAGCTTTGTCTAAAGTGGCAAATGAGGATTTGGAAGTTATTGAGAGGATTGACAGGGACACCTATGAGCTACATAAACAGACCACCAATAGATGTAATAGGTCAGGAAAAGTACCCTCTTGGAAGTGGTTTGAGCTACCAGGTAAAACAGTGATACAGATTAAAACTTGATACAGATTAAGACTGAATTATTATCATTTGCAGCCAGCCACAGTTTATTTACAATATAACAAGAATTTGAAAGGTTAAAAATGGGATACAAAATGCAAATTTATTATAATAACTTTCGTGACAGGCAGAGAGAAATCATGGCCATGAATTAACTGCAGCATTTTGCTGTCCCTATGTGGTTTCTTCAGCAACCTATGCCTGAATGCTGTGTCGTTGGAAATTAGACAACATACACACCACAAACCATATCTGATTTATATTTTCTAACATGTAATTAGGGATTCTACCAGACACTATCTTAAATTTTTTGACGTTGGCTATTGCTCTTTCTACATGCACTTTGTGTTTGGCTATTTTTTTTGCTATCTGAACATCTGGGACTGGCATGTGAAGATTTGCAAACGGAGGAATGTTTAGTTGAAGGCCAAGCTCCTTGACATCTTTCTCAATGAGAAAGCCCTTATCCACCATCAGCCCATCACCTCTCTTAAGGTGGCCACACTGAAGCAGACCTTTCAGTACGTCTTTGATTTCGCACCGTCTAAATAGCTCTTGGTCAGAAATTGATCCTGTGTATAGTGTAGATGCAAACATAATGGAGCCATGAGGATCACAGGCTATCAGAGACTTGAGTGTGTTAGTAGACTTGCGGTTAGAACAAGTCTGACTCTGTACTAACAGTGAGCTAGGTTTCTCGATCTTTATCTCTGTGCAATTAAGAATTGCAAAAGTTGTTGGAAACTCTGCTTTGTAGTTGTCGGGCATGTTTTCTGCAATGATGTCCCTGTGTGGCCAAACAGACAGATTACCTAGCCTGTCATACATGAAGCCAATCCATGAACTGAATAAAGTCCTAACACTTTGCATATCAATTTGAAATTTGAAAGCTAGCTCTTCCAGGTCGAAGTTTTGTCTTAGTTTCATAAGTACAAGTAGAAATTGTTGACGTAAAGGCATATGACGGATATGGCTGTTCAGTTTATCACATGTCAAGGGAATGTGTGATTGTGGGACTGTTTCATTCTCTGGAAGTGTGAAAAATCTGCACA
This sequence comes from Tor tambroides, assembly GCA_021397915.2. NCBI lineage: Eukaryota > Metazoa > Chordata > Actinopteri > Cypriniformes > Cyprinidae > Tor > Tor tambroides. Next base: position 9 of record JAFVLL020017769.1, on the reverse strand, counting down.
GTTCGTTAA
>JAFVLL020017767.1:0-14439 GCA_021397915.2 Tor tambroides | reverse complement strand
TATATATATATATATATATATATATATATATATACACACACACACACACACACACACACACTTATTTATTTGTTTAGTTAGTAAATGTAATGTAGTATATAACTTCATAGCACAGCTGAGTTTGGAGTTCCATTCACACTGCAGACTTTCCATGTGCATACATACATACATACATATATACACACAATAGATACAGTGCATACATACATACACTAATAAGTAAATAAACAAACAAACAAACAAACAAAACTAATAAATAAATAATGTAATAGGAAAATAAAGTAAAGAACCAATATAATCCCAAGAATGTTGTCATTGCATGACTGAGGCATATTATACTGGTTTCGGTATGATAATTGTTTTAAAGAATGTGAGTTTTGTATGAGTGTGTGCTTGTGTTTGATTTGCTGTGGACAGACCTGATGCCAGAAATATTGAAAAAAGGTGACAGTCGGGCAAGTCTTGACCTGCCGAATACATTCCAGAGCAAAGCATCAGGAAACAATGTCTCAAGAAACACAGGGGATTTCCACTGCAACAATTCAAATAATACAAATGAACTCAGGTGAACATACAGCAATTAAACTATTAACCTGACCTCTCTTATGTAGAGATTAATGTCTACTTTTATTGCCAGTCACAAGAACAACCCCAATGAGGCTACCTGGAGGAAATGATGGAGTAAATGCCTCCTAATGCTCCACCTCTACTGGAACACACATTCCATAGCTCATTCATGCAGTAAAACAGTGCCAATAATAACACCTACAAACCAGACCACGCACTTTCACAACACACCACTGATCACATGGACTATGTAATGCTTGGGGGCTGGCAGTGGGCCTGTCTGAACACACCTCTCTTACACGTACACTGATAGAATGTAAACAAACTGGGGGCTCTGATTTTATTGGCCGTCCTTTGGAAAAGCTCCGCCCTTACCTGCTCAGGTGATTCCTGACTTCCTGTTGCACAGAATGGTGTGAGCCACGAGGTTGAGATCAAGTTACACCCTTTACAAACATCTAATGAAGTCAATGACCTGACAGTTACTACATAAATCCTGGTGCCACTGTCACTTCAAGCTTCGTGTCATAAGGAAGTTCAATTGTTCCACAACATGGCCATATGGGCCAAATAATAGATGCTGATCTAGTAGTTGTGTTGAATAGTTATGACATCAACATTGGGAGTTTACAGCAGTCCGTCATATCCTGAACCTGAATGTATTATTAATAATATATTATTGCTGAGCCCATTGCTTCCCTTCTTCCTATAAATTTTAAAGGACATTTTGCTGGAAATAGCTTGAGCCATTTAAAATGTAGAGGAGTTTGTTTCTTCATCAGATTTGGAGATATGTAGCATTTCATCACTTGCTCACCAATGGATCCCCTGCAGTGAATGGGTGCCATCAGAATGAGAGTCCAAACAGCAAATAAAAACATCACAATAATCCACAAATAATCCAGACCACTCCAGTCCATCAACTAACATCTTGAGAAGCCAAAAGTTGCATGTTTGTAAGAAACAATCCATCATGAAAAAGTCATTGTATCTGAATCAGGAGAGAAATATGCACAGATTCAGCACTGTTTACAAGCCGAAACAGTCCAAAACAGTTCTAAACCAACATGTAGGTGGATTTTGATGTGAGAGGACAAAAGGGGATGACATGCATTTTTACAGGGGATGTCCTATTGTCCTTCATGAAATTATGTCATTGTAACAGTTTTTGTTAATTATAGAATTATTAGCAGAGTAACAGGGTTGATGCACAACATTTTTAGGATACAAATTTTCTATAATATAATTTATTATAATTTTCTATTAACTGTCAAATAAAATCTAACCCAGAGTGGTTCTTTCAAAGTGCAAATCTTATAATGGTGGTTGATGTTGCCCGTATGGTTAATGTTATTTGTTTAACAACAGTAAATGCAAATTGTTTTTGTGCTTGTTGTCAGTACATCATAGGTCAAAGAACATATAGGTCAAAGAACAATGCCAACATGACAGTTCTCTTATGTCTCCATATTAAAAAAATAAAATAAAGTAAACACACACACACACACACACACTTCTGTGTTAACACATTAAATGTTAGCATTACCTGTTAAGGTGCAGTCACATTGTCAAAATTTCAGCAAAATTTTACGGGTCCATTGTCCATTATCAATAGTTCAGCAATGTGTGCAGCACAGCTCACATAGAAGTCAGTGTCAAACTAAGCAGCTTTCTGTTGGTCAGTGACTAACTTGAAACCATTGTGAACCATTGAATGGGGAAATCCTCCGCCTTGACACAGAATCTTGATTGTGTGGATTCCTGCTGAAATTCCCCAAATTTCACCGAACAACAGTAAATGTGAGTGCACCTTTAAAAGCCACTTTTTACAGATATGTTTAATGAGCAATACAAATGCCTGTATTGCTGAACGAGCTCTATAAATGATTCTGACACATTTGAAGGAAGCATGATGTCCGTTCCTCTTCATAGCAGCATGTTTTAGGGTGTAGCTGCTGACTCACAGGCCAAAGGAGGGGGTAAACGCTTGTCGTCTCCACCCGCCTGCACTTGTACTTTCAGATTTTCAGACAGCTATGTCCAACTTCGGCGCCAGTCTTTTCAGAGCTACTCATTTTCTCTCCGTGCCCCATTTCAGCTGGATCAGCACATCCTCGCCATCTCTATCATAAAGTTTTGTATGTCCCATGGAGAAATCCAAAAGCTGCCCAAATTAACAATTGGATGTTTGTGTGAAATATATTTCACTGCTGCATGTTTCTGGTAAGTTTAGGGTCAGTTCTGGGAGGTCAGCACTTGCCCTTTTTGCAAGATTTTAAATTTTATATTTTAGTTTTTATGAGCATGTGCCCAACAACTACTGCACAGTTATTTATTAAATAATATAGTTAAGAAATACCGCAAGAGCTAAAGTACTTCTATACCTGATATCAGCACGATTGCAAATGTGAAATTGATTTTGTATAACAGTCTAATAAGCAATATACTTTTAACATGCAATAAACACAGCAATATGCAGTTTTTAGACACAATATTCTCTGTTTTTGCTAATGTTTCTGCCAGTCCATCATTTCAAACAAAGTAGTTGTGTTTCCTTTCAGTTTTGAACAAATCAGTTAAGTCGATGATTCAATGATCCGTTCATAAAGACACTCACTTCTTCATGAATGAATCAGTTGGTTTGAATGAATCAGCTGAATGAATCAGGTGAGTCAATGATTCAATGACACTTTCATAAAGAAAGTGGTCACTTGCTTCTCTGAATGAATCAGTTGGTTTGAATGAATCAGCTGAATAAATGATTCTATGACTCACTTATAAAGACTTGCCACAACCTACTGCTATTCCAACATTTTAGTTTTCTTTATTCAAAATGTTATATTTATACATTAATCTCATATCTAATTGTAACTACTTTGATGCTTCTTTTTTTTTGCATTTAGGAACTTGACAGATGTAGTTGGTCTATGAGCTTGTTATAGAAACAACTCACCGTTTGTGTTCACTGAAAAAAATGCAGGTTTGGAATGACATGTGTAAACATGTGAGTAACAAAACCTGCTTAATTAAAAATAGACTTTGAGTAACAAGGTTAAAGTTGGCGTTAAGTCACAAGCAAAGCAAGTGTCTTTATGTAAGTGAGCCTGGCTGATGACATAGCAACTAGAAGTTGCAAGTCAGGTAGACATGCATGCATACACTAATAGAGCCTTTGGGAAGACTGTCTGGGCTCATTCATATTACACATTTCAAATATTACATATTTCACTTCAGTTCACTTTCACTTGTGTGCATTTACTAACGTCAAGTAACTGTAATGGTGACCTCCCTTCATAGCCCCCCACCCGGATGACGGCGATTAGACCTAAGACTGCTCTAAGCTATACGATTAAAACATTCCAAATGTTCATAGTTCAAATGTTGATTTGTGGCTGTTCACATCATTCACAACTGATCGCCTTCCGCTTGAACAAACACACTAATCTGGCTCCATCGCCAGGAGTGAACCTGAATGCGAAAAGTGAGCCAAGTCCCAGACGCTCAGAGAACGTCCAAGGGAATTTGAATGAAAATGCATCACTGCTCATTGTTTCTCTTAATCTGTATTATGAGCCTCACTGTGTTACTGTTTTTATGCATAAGGACACAGATACCCCAAGATGTATGTATAAAAATAATGATTCCTCCATTGAAATAGTCCATCCCCTGTTGTCTCTCACATCAAAATCCACCCACAAATTTGTTTAGAAATGTTTTGGCTTGTAAAGAGTGCTTGATTTGTGTCGATTATTGCGATGTTTTTATCAGCTGTTTGGACTCTCATTCTGACGGCACCCATTCACTGCAGAGGATCCATTGGGGAGCAAGTGATGGAATGCTACATTTCTCCAAATCTATTTCCATGTAGAAGCAAACTTATTTACATCTTGGATGTCCTGAGAGTAAATTTTCAGCAAACGTAATTTTTTGGGTGAACTCTTCCTTTAAACTTGTATTTTCACTGATAAAATCTAATTTGTCATATATTTTTTTAAGCTTTAACCATTTGTTTTAAATCAAATAATCAAAAAAGCAGAAACTATAAGCATGTGAACGTTTGTTCATGCATTTATTTATATTTTACCTATTAATAAATAATACACCAATTTTGCTAACAGTTATTTCTCATTAAAGTGAGTTCATCCTGCAAGTGAACAGCTCGTGCTGTAATAGCTCCCAGTCATTATGATCTCTACTTGGTAACTTATTTTCAGCACTGTGTTTTCTAAATTCCAAAGCCTCTGAGGAGCCGGTCGTTGCTATAGAGACGTAACATTTCATTTGTTGTATGTTACTTGGCAGAATGTTTTAAAAGATTGAAAGATTGTCATAAAATGTAACTTGAAATATATAGTGTAGAGAGAGAGAGAGAGAGCTCAAACACTGAAAAAAAAGTGTGTACCAATGCACACTTGTATATTTTACTTTATGATAATATCTGGCATAAAATTAACACAGATTTACCATGTTTTTTGTAAACTTTATATTTGATTTTAAAAATGATTTGAATTATGTTTAAAACAAATTGTGCAATTATTTATAACATATTTTTAAGGTGGATTTTTATAGTTTAAGACTGAAATTCAGGATCTGGGACACAAAAAAGATGCATTTAAATGTAGAAAAAGTTGTGGACCACTTTATATTAAGATTTTTAACTACTGTGTACTAACCTTTAAATTAATAATTTGATACAAAGCACTTGTTGCATACATACATGGTTTTACATTTCTATTTAAAAATGTAAACATGAGCACAGTAAGTACATTATAGCTTGTTTTTTTTTTTTTTTTGCATTAGTACATTGTAGTTAAGACAATTGCTATAACCTCTTAACTGTCACCCGTCCACCCTGTGGGACGCCTAAGTTTACTTCACTATATTACAATAAATCCTGATCTAATCATGACAAACTATATATCGTTGGAAAGGTCTAAGACTCCTAAATAGATATTTTACCACTTTTTTTGTTAAAAAATTATGTAGGAAAATTATTAGATTAATTTATGACAAGAGTGCACCTAAAAAAATCTATATCATAACAGGAGTTCTGACCTTTGTCACAGATCATCTTCTTAGTTGCCTTTTTCCCTATCACGCTTTAGAAATCATAAGAAATTATATATCAATTGAAAACTTAAAATCTCAAAATTCATGCTTTGAAACCCATTTTAAAATCACACATTGCATTACCATGGAAATGGTACATAAATATCACGATACAAAATGTTTTCGTTCATGAATTATAAAAATTTAAGTTTGGATAGTGCACTATAATGTCTATGTTCAAAACTGTGAGTGACAGTTAGGGGGATAAAGTGGGACAAAGTTTTTAATCTAAATTTGACAGAAATAAATAAATAAATAAATATGCTGGAATCTGTGTGAATAAAAGAATAAATGCTTACAATTCAGTTTTAATCTGAAAAGTTTGTTCTACTAAACTGTCAAAGAGAAAGACAACCACAGTAGTGAATTTGTCAGTCAGGCACAATGATGTCTCTCATGTGCCTTATTCTTTTGTAACATCTGTTGCATGAATCAGTTCTTCAGTTGCACTGTTTCTCCACATTATAATCTGTGAATCTGTGTGCTTCTGTACTGTAGATATCAGATTTACTTTTGAATATCAGAGTAAAATCAAGTCTATAGGAGCATCTGTCAGATAAGATAGCAGCCTCACTGACTCTGTGCCCACACTTCACCTTATCCCCGTGTCTCTGAGGATTCCATTCATCGCGCTGATAAGCAAAAAGCAGACATTCAGTCACAGTATCTCCCTGATTCACGCACAGCACACCCCACTAATCTCTCACAGCCAGTGATAACCAGCAAACGCAGACAGACTCAGAGCATGACACATACAAGCAGAATCCAGTTTCCCTGTTTTTCAGGTTACTTTCCTCTCAACACCTGAGTGCAACATGTTGTTCCATACCAGGAATTGCAGCGGGTCTGTTGTTTTCTCCAGCTATCAGACATGATAAGTCACTGTTGACACAGCAGTGGAACAGTATTTCCCCTGTTCTTTGTCCTGATTTAAAGGTTCTTTTTTGCAACAGAAATCTCCATCAGTTGTTTAGAATAGCATATAAACAAAGCAGATCATAGCTTTGAATAAAACACATTCTGAAATGATACATAATTCCATCCATAAATGACAATCCCTGGGATATTGGAATGCTTAAACCAGTTTTGGAGTCTAATGGTTGAATAGATGTAGGAGTCTTTGTAGTCTTTGCTAATGATACAATTTGAATACGTACGTACGTAACTATTTTACACAGTTATGATTTTGTATGAATTTGTACAAAAACCTAACCATCAGTGGGACGTAGGCAAAGTGTACGAAAATTAGCCACCAATTCACCAAAGCGTAAAATATTTATGAACTGCATTGAGATTGTGTTGGAATGCTATGAGTGGCATGTGTGTGACAGTAAAGACAAAATATAAATTAATACTTTGTTACATTAAGCTGATTAAAAATAAGCTTCTTATCAGGGCTTTAAGGTAGATGAATGGATAATTGACTATAATCTGTATATGTGATTACTGGTCTAATATTTTGGTCTAATATTACTGTTCTAACATTATTATGCAACAACTTTGGGGGTGAATTAAAAGATACGTTGTAAATACTGAAGAATTTTAGCTATTTCATCAAATAGAAAGTGATTCATCAAATATACCATATTTCATAAATTTGGTACATTTAAAAACCATTGGATGTTTGTCCTAAGTTTATATTAACTTAAAAGCATCAATATATATATATATATATATATATATATATATATATATATATATATATAACGCATTCATTTAAAATATTTCTTTAAAGTTTTAATATTTAATTAAAGGATTAGCCCTGTAACCTGTTCAAAATTCCCTCACAGTAATCAAAGTTGTATGTATGTATGTATGTATTTATTTATTTCCAGCTCTTACTATCATGTGAACCTGCAATGTAACTTAATCCACCATCGGATGACTGCAATAGTATTTCACCAGGGGCAAACTGCATCATTCACACACATTGTAAAATGATGAGGTAGTTTGTCAAGGGGTTACATCAGGATAACATTGACATGTTGCTTCTTGACTTGCTGTCGATATTTTCCCAAGAGAACTGTTGTAAAGACACTCAGGAAACTCTTTCTTGAAGCCACTGGCATAATTCATTGGAACAGAGATCAAAGGAAAACTAAATCAGAAATCAAGTATCATGTTTACTTTGGTATGATGATACTATCCCTTTTGCTGAAGAAAAAACTCTGAACTAGATCAAATCTAAGATGTTTTATATCATAAAATTTGAAATATATCAAAATATAAGGAGTTACTAGACAAGCTGCTCCAGCACCCAGTGACAGTCACAGAACAACTTGCAGCGAGATCGGATGGTTGCAGCGAGACCTGTGCCAGCCAGGGTCTTGGGAAAATAATGTTTGGATTTGGAAAGAACTGCCACTAATCAAATGAATCGAATCAAATTTTAATCAAATTTTGATTAATAATGCACTGAATAAATTTCAAATTCTAAATCTTGTTACATCCATTTCAGTCATGACAACTAAATATTTGGTTTCTATTTGGTGCTACACAGATCTAGTATGGACTTTAGACAAACACTCTGCAGTGCACGTAAAAACGTAAGATATACTGCTGCTGCATGAATAGGCATACATAAATCCCATAACAGATTTAGACAAGTGGTGCTGGGGGAGGTGGAGGGTCTCAGGGGAACTGCAGGACAGGCTAACAGCGAACCAGACTATTTAAATGTCCCACAAGCAAGCAGAATCAGCATAGGCCAATAAGCTTGATGTGACTGCTAGCAGATTGCATGGAAAGAACCTATCAGTCTGTGCCATCTAGGGTTTAAAGACTGAACTAAATATTTCACTTACTTGAAATTTGTCTTTGCTTCACTCGTCCGCCAAACCAGTCAGGATCCACTGAACTTCACCAATGCATACATAACATACATCACAAAGCAAATTACATCCCAGTCATGTGATGAACAGGCATTCAGGCCTGCAAGTGATGTGTACAATTAGTCACATGCAAGCATAGAAAATCTAGCTTCTGCTGGCTGAATGAAAATACCTGAAAAATCTGGTTTCCGCTGGCTGAATGAGAATAGCCTGGGGTCAGGATTTTCAGCTAAAGGGAAGAGGATGACTCACCTGACAGATTACCATTGCTCTGCTGAGGTCCTCTTCATGGAGTAATATCCATCAAAGAGATGAATGTACGGTTAACCCCACCCATCCATAAACCAGGTCTTAATTATCAAAGAAAGAGAAAAAAAAAACTTCACATGAGTCAGATAACATTTACTCAGCTTTAATAAGCTCATGTGCAAGACAAATGGATATACCTGACCATGAATCAAATTGTCAGAGTAAGACTGATCTCATTTTTTGAAAGTAATGTCATATTGTCTTCTGGGTTTTTTTTTAATATGAGGGAGAGTGAATCTTGTGTTTACAAAAGACTTAATTGTATTTAGGTGTGTGTGTGTGTGTGTGTGTGTGTGGATGCATGTGTAAGCAGGCCTGACAAAGGAGTGTTTCAGGTTTCATCAATCAATGTACAGTAACATGTCAGGAAAATGTCTCAGGGTATTGGAAGTGTTGTCTTGTATTTCAAAATATATTTTCTCAATTCTTTCTATTATGGCAGTAGAGTGCCTGTATTATAGTCAACTACATAATTAGTGGTATCATAGTGCTGGAACAAAATGAGAAGAACAGTATGTGCTGATCTCTTGTTAATGGTTAATCAGGATCGGCATGACCTGAATCCTTTTTCAAAGGGTTTTATTCGTATTCTTGACAGACATAGGTTCACTAATGAGACAATGAATCACTGAAAAACAAAGGGTGATGAAATCCAAAATGTCTGGCATAGTAATGACTAGTCTGAATGCTAAGTAACTGTTCAATAAGGTCACAGCACTGCCACATGATAAGAAACATCTGTAAATCGAATTGCAATGAAGATTAATGTGCAACAACATAGAGTGAACATTATTGGCACAAAAATAAATCAAAAAGCTTAAGAACTAGGAGGCCAGAAGTTTGTTGTAAAGGGAAGCAGGCGGCTACTGGCAGACATTTCCTTGACGAAATTCCCCATTCAGAAATTCCACAGAATTAATCTCTGAACAGAAGTTCATTCCAACCCAACTTGTGTGACAGCTCAAATCCAAACAGGAAAAACTGTACAAACCTCAGAATTTTATGAATTACGAAGTGTAATAATTATCTGGACAACACAAAATATTTACATTCACACTGAAGGGTTAATTCATCCAAACATTCTGTCTGAAACCCTCATATAATTCCAAACCTACAGGACTCTAAGATATTTTAATATTCTCTTATCTTATCCTTTCTATCCATCCAATGAATCCCATACAACCAAAATTTTCAAGTTTCAAAAAGTCCATAAAGACATGGTAAAAATAATCCATATGAATTGAGCAGTTCAATATAACTGATGAACTGATTTAAAGGGGACATAACACACACAGTTTTGCCCAATCTCATGTTAATCTTGAGTACCTATGAGTAGTATTGTATCTTTCATATCTCCAAAGAATCTTTAGTTTTATCATATTTATAAAAGAAAGACATAGGATTACGATTCTCTCTGAAAACAGCCAAGCTCCTGAAGGCACGCATTAGGCGGAGCTAAAGAGTCACGAGCACCTGAGCGCCAATTGCCAACAAAACACAGAAATTTGATGCAGTTTCACTTACTGCCTCCGGTTCCGAATCATGACCAGGATCTTTTATAGCTGGGACCGCTCCATCTTTCAGTATCAAACTATGTGCAAATCCAGGGCTGAACTGGGCCTTGTTTATAAAACATTCATCAGCAAAATGTAGAGAACAAAAAAACACTTGCAAAACTCCGTTGCTGCCCCCGAAAAACAAACTGCATTCACTGTTCACGTGACGCTGGGTTCTTTGGGAAGCTGAACAAGGTTGTCTTTCCGTCACATCCAAAAAACCACACTCCTTTAGAGATATTTTTCTAGAGCAAATCCTGTGCAGCGCTGCCGATGAAGTTGAAGGGTGCGCTCTCACTCCGGTCCATGTGTGCGCGCAAGCTCTTCCGGGAGAAATTCCCATACAGGGATTTCCACCCTTAATGACGTCATGAACAGCTATGCTTGAAAAAAAAAAAAAAAAACTTTCTGAAACTTATACGAACCCAGAAGGAGTGTATTTGATACAGAATTACTCAGTCATATGTCCAAATTGTTTTTTGAAATTTTGGCCATGTTCAGCATGAGAATCCAACTCTTTAACAGTGTAGATAACTCAGAATGTATGAAATAGCATTAGACCCCCCCCCCCCCCCCCCTTTAATTAAACAGAAATGGAAGTGAATGGAAGCTCAAATGTGAAAGTAAACATTATTGAGCTTTATCTTATATGCTATGTAGTAAACACCAATGAGCTAAAACAGTATGCATTATGATCACCTGCCTGATATTCTGTTGGTCCACCAAGTGCTGCCAAAACAGCACCGACCCACCAAGGTATGGACTCTACAAGAATCCTGAAGGTGTGTTGTGGTTTCTGACACCAAGATGTGAGCAGCAGATCCTTCAAGTCCTGTAGATTACGAGGTAAATCCACTGTGGATCAAAACTGTTGGTCCAGCACATCCCACAGATGCTAAATTGGATTGAGATCTGGGATTTTGAAGGCCAAGGCAACAACTTGAACTCTTCATCATGTTCTTCAATCCATTCCTGAACAATGTGTTCAAGGTGCATTATCCTGCTGAAAGAGGCAGCTTCCATCAGGGAACACCACTGTCATGAAGGGGTGTTCCTGGTCTGCATTGTTTAGGTAGGTAGCATGTGTCAAATCTGCATCCACATGAATGGCTGGACCCAGTGTTTCCCAGCAGAGCATTGCCCAAAGCATCACACTCCCTCCACTGGCTTGTCATCATCCCACATTGCATCATGGTGCCATCACTTCTCTGGGTAAACAGTGCACATGTACACATTCGACCAGGTGACCTTCTTCCACTGCTCCAGTTCTGACAATCATTTGCCCATTGTAGGTGTTTTTGACGGTGGACAGAGGTATATCCTAGGACAGGGATAGGCAACTTTGGTCCTGGAGGGCCGGTGTCCTGCAGAGTTTAGCTCCAACCCTAGTCAAACACACCTGAAGAAGCTAATCAATGTCTTCAAGACCACTAGAAAGTTACAGGCAGGTGTGTTTGATTAGGGTTGGAGCTAAACTCTGCAGGACACCGGCCCTCCAGGGCCGAAGTTGCCTATCCCTGTCATAGGAACTCTGTTTGGTCTGCGGCTATGCAGTAGAGTTCAATGCACTGTTTTGTGACACATTCCTCCCATAACCATCATTTGTATGACTTGTGCCACAGTTGACCTTCTGTTGGCTCAGACCACACAGGATAGCCTTCGTTGCCCTTGTGCATCGATATGCCTTTGGCGCCTAACACCCTGTCACTGGTTTGTGGTTTGTCACTTCTCAGACCACCATTGGAAAATGATCATCTCTGCTGACAGGGAGCAACCCACAATTTGCCTGCCCAACAAAAGACACCATCTAGATTTAAATAAGAAAATACTTAAGACTTCAGGACTGAATCAATATTGCAGTGATTAATATGTTTCTGGCAATGTCGTATGTTAAGCACCACTTCTTTAACCCCAAATGATGCAGTGTTTATTTGGAAGACATACCCATGTACATTTTCCAGTATGACAATGCTAGGATTCATCAGACGCAAATTGCTTGAGATTGGCCATCACAGAATCCTGACCTTAATTCCATTGAAAGTGTTTGGAATGTGCTGGAGTCGACTTACTTCGTTGGATAGCTTTGATAAAATTGTACTTCCATTGTGGCATTGTTTCAACAACGTTATACAACATCACAACATTTAAAGAGCTGCATTAATTTTTGGCTGAGATCTTGTGTTGACAATGGGAGAGTCTCATACTCTGTAGCACATCCTAAAGACTTTCAATGGGGTTAAGCTCAGTAGCCTGTGGTGGATAATTCATGTGTGAAAGTGATTCCTCATGCTCACTGAACCACTGTTTCACAAATTGAGCCCGATGAATCTTTGCCATTGTCCTCCTGGAATATGGCCAAACACACAACATGCCAGAAACATATTAATCACAGCAATAATTATTCAAACCTAAAATAAAATTATTTTATTTTATTATTAATTATTCAATCCTAAAATTTACTTATTGAAATCCAAATGGCATTTTTTAAAATCTTTTTTTATTTATTTATTTTATAAGTTTTCAACTGCAGTGTTTGTCCTACAAAAAAAAATCTATCAAGCCAACTATTATCGGATGTGAATGTCAATGTGACTTATTAACTATGATGGGAACAAAAGTACATCACAGCTCAGAATGAAATAATGACATTGCTTTAAGATTCTCACGGGTATTGACGTGTCAAGACATCTGTTAGATAGCTTCCCTGCTGTAAAGGGTTCCAAGTTTTAATGCTTGCCTGACATGCTTACATGACAAAACTCTCTCAAATCTCAAAAAGAAAGATTAAATATTTAGACTAGCAGAAGTTTAAAGGATGAATGTTTGAATCTTCAAGAAGAGCAAAAGATAAATACATAAAACCGTTGTGCTTCACATTTTTGTGTGACATCTTTGAAAATGACCTTTACTTCAGATTAAGCACAGCTGGAATAGTATGTACACATCTTTTAAAATCTTTTGTACAAGAAGCACTGAACACGCTCTCTCTCTCACACACACTTCAGGTCTACTAACGCCCCAGCAGCACATCTCACTCGCCTCACGGATGAAATGTGAGAGGGTACAGGAGGAGGACTGTGCACTCATTGACACTCTATCACTGTTCTCCTCCATTTCATCTAAATTAAGACTAGCACAGTGGAAAAACGTCTTATTATAAATATAGTATGCCTTCACCTGGCAACGTTGAAAGAGCACTGGTCATAAGACCTTGTGTCTGTTAACTAGGCCTGTCAGGAGTTTCTCAGGGCTGTTATGCCTTTATGTATTATATAATCTGATGTTATACCAAGTGTAACCTGACTAATTTTATGGACTGAATGAATTACATGACATGAAAAGTATCTGTATATGTTTCAGTGGCAAAATCATTTTTATTTGTATCTGTATAAATGGATATGGATCTTTACTGTCCTGAATTTCTTGGTGAACTGAAGAACATGCATGAAGACTTGCAGACACCACACAGAGACTCAAATCATCATGCTGCCCTAGTTAGTTCCAGTCATCTAATTTAATAAGACGAGCGGTAGTCATTTAGTTTAACAGGACTGGGACGTTTGTATCACTTCACTTCTCTGTGTTTGCTGAATTCCAGGCCAGAACTGAGAGATTTGACATGGAGCAGGGAGCATGTTTTTTGAAAGTTCAGCTTAGAGAGTTAAAAAAAAAGCAAGCATACATTGAAAAAAGAAAAAAAGAAGAAGAAGAAAAAGTGAATAAGTCATTTATTTAAAGTGCATTTTTATATTGGTCTAATCAAAATCATGGTTTCTATTTAAACCTGTCCTGTAAAAGCAAACCACAAACCTCCTTATTTTGTTTGTTTGTTTGTTTGTTGATTGACCAGCGGTTGTGGTTTTAATTTGAACATACAGTCACGGCCAAAAATATTGGCACCCTTGGTAAATATAATCAAAGAAGGCTGTGAAAATTAATCTACATTGTTAATCCTTTTGATCTTTTATTTTAAAAAAAAAAAAATCACAAAAATCTAACCTTTCATTGGATAATAAGAATTTAAAATGGGGGGAAATATCATTATGAAATAAATGTTTTTCTCTAAT
>JAFVLL020017765.1:0-12280 GCA_021397915.2 Tor tambroides | reverse complement strand
TTGTACCTTTAATAGTTAAGAACATTAAATATGTAGTACTTTCTTAGACTCAAGTAAATTTTTGAATTACTTTTACTTGAGGGAATAAGTAAAAGGGAAAACATAGTGCAGTAAAAAGTACAATATTGTGCTTTGGAATATTGTGAAAGTGTAAAGTTTTCTAAAGAAAACACTCTGATAAAGTACAGACACTTAAAAAGTACTTTTAAAGCACTAAAGTAAAAACACTTCACTACTGTCCGCCTCTGAACCCTGCCCATTGCTCAAATCCTCTGATGCTCAGTGTGGCCAGTCCAACCATGTTCATTTTATTTAATGCAGTTGACTCCAGTACAGCAGCAGGGCAGTTGAACACCTGTTGATCAATTTATTTGAGTTCAGAATTGTGGATTTTGATTCGCCAATAAGGTTTTTATGTGTGCAACATTTGTGGAAATGAGACAAAAGCATAAGCTGCTGCAAATTAAGTGCCGTTTGGTTGAATTTGCATAAATTCTGGAGAGACTGAGATGAGATCAGTGAAATGAAAGCGTGATGCTGCAGTTGTTAGATGGAAAAGAGGTTTTATGATTCGCCCCTCTGAGGACACCAGAGGACTTCACAGTGTCACGCTCCCGGCTGCTGGGGTCCATTTATAAACGTCCTCTCGTTCCCTCGGTGTCCCTGAGGTGTCGTCGTCTTAAATTCAGGCCGGCGTGAAAGCACTCCAAAGGCTGATGTGTCAAATGAGGCTTTTATCGTCTAAGGCCTGACTCCCTGCAGATGTTAGAGTTCGTTCCTGGCAGACGCGGACTGTAGATACGGGGCAGTCAATAGCCTAGAGGGATGATCATTTGAATAATTAGAAATTTTCATCTTAAAATTATGCACAGCAACATCTCAGCAACTCATTTACGCTCTTGACGCCACTGCTTCACATTCGATTCCGCAGCACTGACTCGCCGTGTCCCAAACGCATGATAGGACATTTTAATTCCTGAAAATGAAGAGGACATGCAAATAAAGCAGGACATTTTGGTCCAGTTTCAGTTTTATTTCAACCTATTATTTGAAAGATGAATTTTTGTAATATCCAGGCTTCAGCACTGACGGCAGTATCCATGCTGTGCCGATTTGCCCTCTCAAATCAATGTTATGTTACTAACATAAGCTAACGATGAAAATAGTTTTAGTTCATGATTTTTAATGAATTAACCAATGTTAACAAATGTCTCTTTTGGCTACTCCTTCCATCTTACTTGTTTCATTTCATGTTTGTCGACAAATTAGATTAGTAAACTAGAAAAGTGTAAAACAATGTTAAATGCATACTTTTCTATCTGTGAAAGTGTTAATTAAGTTTGAATGAGGAGCATTAACCTATCAGAAGGGCCCATGTATTTATTTTGTCCCCACACAATCTGGATTCACATCGCTGGTGACGCTCTCCGCTGCTTTGACAGAACGGGATTGAGGTGTAATGGATCATGGGGAATCTTACATTAAATGTCAGGTGAAAATGCAGATCACTGAAAGCACATTCGGAGGTTCTCTGTGACAGATTGCAGCCACTTTTGAATGCAGTAGGCTTTTGAATGATCCATCAATGTGTTTATAATACAGAGGTGATGACTTGCCTTTTGCACATGTAAGTGCCTTTGGAGCTCTTTCACCCGCATTGGAGATGTGTTGGAATGAAGTCTAAACTTAGTCTGGCTAAAAAATATTGAGTATGAAATGTACACTGTAAAAAAAATCCGTAAAATTTACGGTAAAAAACCGGCAGCCGTTGTTTGCGGAATTCTACCGTAAAAATACGGTAACAACATTTTAGGTTTTAACTTAAATTTACAGTTAAATACCGTAATTTCTTTAACTGATGTAATGTTAATATACCAACCTATTGAAGTACTTAAATCTGTTTTGTACCTTTGAAATACACTGATAACCACCAAATGCAGGTGGTGATGAGAAAGTCACATGATGAACCAAAGCCTATCACAAGCAGCTTTTAAATAATAGCATATATAGAAGGTGCACAGTGTCAGTCACACAAGCACTAAACACCATCATGGTGAGACTCATTAAACTGAAATATGCTAGAAACATTAATTTAACAACATTAGATGTAACATACAACCCTAATAAACATAACTGATAAGAAAAAACTGAGAAGAAACATAGTTATTTCAAAGAAAAAACGTCAAATTCAAACAGAATTTGAAATGCAACGCAGGGAATTCTGGGAATGTCAGTTTACGGTTTTTCCCTGTAAAATTTACAGGAACTTACCGTTAACCATTTAACAGGTTTTTACTGTAGCATTTTCACAGTTTTTTACTGTTAAAATCACGATCATTTTTTACAGTGTGTGTTAATGGCAGGTGTACTGTAAAGCGGGCAGCTTCTGATCCATTATCCGTCCTGGGCTCGTCACGTATATGTGCAATGACCATGAACATTGAGCAGAATGTGCACTTCAGATTTCAGTCTCCAATAGGCTGAATTTTCAGCAAATTGTTGGACACTCTTAATTGAGAATTGGTGCCACTAGCCAAATAAAAAAAAAAAACTGAAATATAAATTAAAAAGCAAAAAGGGCACTTATCTAGTCAGTGGCCAAAGGGGTAGGTGCTTGAGCAGCACTTTGAAGTCTATCTGATGTGAAATTAAGGAAAATACAGTCATTTTGCTGCATGACCCATCACGCTCCATAGTTTTCTGTAGACTGCTTTATTCAGTTCACAAAAACCATACTTTCGATAATTATGTGTTTTAAACAAGAACAACTGATTAGCTATTTTCACTGTAGAAACATGGTGCACTTACCACAACCCACAGCTTGATCTGAAAACCTCCCCACCACTCTTACACAAACATACAGCCTTCATTCTCAGCACACTCACACCAAAGTACCTACAGTAAAGAAATGTGAATACAAAAGCACTCCAATTTCACTTTATTTTATAAATACTAACTCCTATAGTTTGTTATGCTTAATGACCACAGTGACACAGAGGATGAGAAGGTTTAGAGAAAGTCTGTTGACAGGATGAAGAATATATTTAAATGTTTATTTATATGTTGTCAAATACTCCAGGAAAGATCAAAGGTCTTCCTTCGCATGACATTTAATTCATTCATTCATTCATACAAATTCTTTTTTTTACATTGATTTTGACAGTTGAAGAGAGACTGAAAACGATCAGGAAAGCGATATGTTAAAATGTGACATGAACAAAACAGACAAATCAACCATTATTCACAAATACTTCTATAGCAATTAATTGTCAACCGTGATTGTGACAGCCAGCGTCTGTCCAGTCTGTTTTTCTTTTTCTTCTCTTTTATCTTCTTTTTCTTGCTAAGTATGCAAGTTGTTGTGCAGGTTGCACTATTGACCGCAATTAAGACCAGCCCATTAACTGAATACCTCTGTTTTTCCTCTGTTTTTTTAGACTCTAATTAGGGAAAGTGTCTCTGTCTCTCTCTTTCATGCTCTGAAGGTGATGAGGTGGCTGTGCACAGATATGTGTCTCACCTCTAGCTGAGCATGTTAATGAGCTTGCAGGGAATAAATGTGTAATATGTCGTGAGTGAAGAAAAACCCTGTAATGTCAGTTAGCTTTACACTAGTCCTCTAAAAGCCATTGCCCTTAGACCACTCATTGATGTCATGATCTTACCAGAGAAACTCAAGCCCTCCCAACCTCACAGCCACACAGAGTGTGCGAAACGCATTGTGTGCTCAGTGTTTCATGAACTGCATGGAAGTTGTTCATTAATTGACTTTGTGGTAACACTTTAGAATACTGTTCCATCATTAATGAATAACTACACAAGAACTCATGAGTAACGCAATATTAGCACTCTAGTAACTTCTAGTAACTAACAAGAAACTCTGATTAATGAATTAGTAAGTAATAGTGCTTAGTCGAATGTGGTAGTTCACTATTAGCTAATCAGTAACTATTATTTTTTCATATCTCCCTAAGAACTACTAAAGTGCTATATGTAGGTTCATAATTAATATGAATAATACATAATGTATAATTAATTCTAAAGTAAAGGTCATGGTAACCCACTAGTAATGACTCAGGTATTACCAAATTACCAAGGAATTACTAATTATTTGGATCAGTATTCTAAAGTGAAGATCATGATAACTCCCTAGTAACGACTGAAATCAGTGTAAGCTTTTGAGGGTTTTGTAAAGCATTGGATAGTAATTATTCAGGTGTTACTGCATCCTTCTAAAGGAAATACTAATTATTTGGATCAGTATTCTAAAGTGAAGATTGTGATAACTCCCTAGTAATTACTGACGTCACTGTAAACATTTGAGGTTTTTGTAAGGTTTTGGTTAGAAATTCATTTTGCTAGATTTGGTAACACTTAAATCATTACTAGTGGGTTGCCGTGATCTTCACTTTAGAATACTGATCCAAATAATTAGTAATTTCTTCAGAAGGATGTAGTAACACATGAGTCATTACAATCCAAAACCTTACATGTATCTCAAAAGCTTACAATGATGTCAGGCAATATTAGAGAGTTATGGTGCTTTTCACTTTAGAAAACTGATCCAAGTAATTAGTAGTTCCTTTAGAAGGATTTGGTCATTCTTGAGTCATTACTAGTGGGTTACCATGATCTTCATTTTAGAATTAATTATACATTATGCATAATTCACATTAATTATGAACCTGTATACAGTAGTTCTTAGTAGTTCTCCAGGATATATTAAAAAAATAGTAGTTATTGATTAGCTAATAGTGAACTACCAGTTTCAACTGAGCGCTATTACTTACTAAATCAATAATCATAGCTTATTGTTAGGTAATAGTAGTTACTACAATGTTAATAGTGCATTAGTGACTTGTTCCTGTGTAGTTATTCATTAACAAAGGATCAGTATTCTAAAGTGTTACCGACTTTGTTTGCAGGCCAGGATGTAAGCCCCTGACGTTTTTAGTAAAGCTCAGTTTTTCTTTCCATCTTGTGTTTTACTACATTTTTATGACTGGTATTTTTTTCCCACAAATAAAATTGCAAGTCAGAAAGTCTGCCTGTTTGTAACATTAACCTATTCTGCAAGTGGAAGCTCATTTAAATATGTAATGAAAAGTGATATATTCTGAACACACATTCTGAAATTAAAGAGTTAAGATGAATTTCTCATACTAAACTTTTACCGCCTGTCTATCAGGTTGTAAGCACCTTGTGAGGGCTTGGCTTTGACTCCACCATGATTTATTCTGCTGTGTGGGTGTGTTGGGTCACAGTCCTGTGATGGGAGACTTGAAGACTGTGGAGGAAGATCTCTTCTTTTTTTTTTTAGTTTTAACAACAAATGTGCCTCGTAGTTGATGTTGCCTTGAGGGTGAAGTCAGTTTCTTCACACATATTGCGTCTGTCATGGCCTCCATGCTGCGGCACCGAAAGTAGAGCTCTGGCATTGAGCCTATTTTTGAGAGCATCACATGCAACTCAGCAGAAAAAACTCTGACTATAGGCTTTTATGAAGCAGCATACAATACTGAAGTGAAGTACTGTTGTTTGAACAAAGATGTCCGCATGTTCCACACCCAGTGACACAAACACAAACCTTTCAGTTAATTAAGATGATTTATAGCTGCACTTTGGCTTTGGGGATCTGTGTAGATTAATTATCATTTGGATGAAAATGTTACACTCCTCCTCATATAAATTAGACTTCATGATAATCAAGTTTGTAATGATTTTCAGTTGCTCACTCCTGACAACCATTTTATCATTTATGGCCATGGAACTATTGAGTGTGGTTACCCAGAAATCAGTTTATTTTCTGAATAGAGTCATGGAACACAACAGAAGTACTGTCGGTTGAAAGGGCGACATTAACCTGCTGTTAAAGCCACAGACCCACACTCTGTACATGCCCTCAACACAAGATGTGTGAAACAGGCCTTACTGTCACTAGGACTGGGTGATATGGCAAAAAATAAAATCTCGATTAAAGACAGTTCTATTCCAACTGCACCACACATGAAGCTGTCAACAATGCTGCCAAGACAAAAAATCGCTTGTTAAATATCTTTGCAGAAATGATGCATGAACTACAACTACATCTTGTACAAACCTGTCGAGGTAATTCAAAATGACTGAAGGTATAACACCAGTAGACTATTATTAACTATAAATGTTCTGTAAAAACAATGAACAGCAGCTTTCAGCCTGTCACCATGATGCAAACATGAAATATCAGACATACAGTAGTAGTTCTTTGCAGTTTTTCATATTCGATTGTGCTGATTTTCCATTGTTTTTCTATGTAAACATGGACGTGTTTGACTGTTGCACTCACATCTCTTGCAGCATCTCATGCATGAAACAGCATTCTAAAAACGCGGCGCTCAAAAGAAGTTCAAAACATTCCCATATAATAAAAGAAGTTCAACTCCCATCTTCTTGCATTTTTTCCTATTCCACTGCCTGCTTCACATCTTTGTCAACACTAAAGTGCATTCTGTGTGAATGGCACCTAGCGATATGAGCGCGTCACGCGTGAGTGGTTAATAACATGTGCCGACATGCGGTTGGATCGTTCTTTTCTCTTTACTGTCATCATTGGCATATTGTCAAAGTGTCTAATTCTAATGTTTGATAATGTTTCTATTCAAAATCGTTATTCCTTGATTCATAAAAAAAAAAAGAAATCGTACCAAAACATTAAATTCAAATTAATTGATAAAATCAGAAAAATCTCCCAGCTTTCCCAGCTCTGAGCTGACCTGTTTCTTGGCAGTGCATCCTGCACACTTGTAACACACATTATGAATAAGTACTTAATCTGCACAAGAGTAGTTACGAACTGTACAGCTGTATCAGCTGAGTAACACTAGAAAGATTCAACACACGCACAGGTCGTCTGTTGCTTCCAAACATGAACGGTAACCTGATTCAAAACGATAACCTGATTCGAAAACACTAATTGAAATCATAAATGGTCCTCTGCTTGAAGAATGTCAATACTGATTATTCCTTATGCATTCTTGTCCTCCAGGTCCCTTTGTGTGAATCTACCATGGACCCTGTGCTCTGTCAGATGCTGGTCCTGGGTATGGCTGTAATGATGGTCCGTGCGTGCCCTAAGTACTGCGTGTGCCAGAACCTCTCGGAGTCACTGGGGACCCTGTGCCCAGCCAAAGGCCTGCTCTTTGTGCCGCCTGACATAGACCGCAGCACCGTGGAGCTCCGGCTGGGGGGAAACTACATCCTCCGAATCACACAACAGGACTTTGCCAACATGACAGACTTGGTGGACCTTACGCTCTCCCGCAACACGATCAGCTACATCCAGCCTTTTTCCTTTGGGGACCTGGAGACCCTCCGCTCTCTTCATATGGATAACAACCGTTTGGTGGAGTTGGGCCCCGATGACCTGCGAGGGCTGGTCAGCCTGCAGCATCTCATCCTCAATAACAACCAACTGGGTCGCATCTCCGAGAAAGCGTTTGAAAACCTGGCGCCGTCGGTCGAGGATCTGGACTTGTCCTACAACAACCTTCAGGCTCTGCCCTGGCATTCAGTCCGGCAGATGATCAACCTGCACCAGCTGAGTCTGGACCACAATTTGCTGGACTACATTCCCGAGGGGACCTTCGTGGATCTGGAGAGGCTGGCCCGCTTGGACCTGACCTCCAATCGGCTCCAGAAGCTCCCGCCGGATCCCATCTTCGCCAGAGCGCAGGATTCTGAGGCGACGACCACAACGTTCGCCCCTCAGCTCTCGCTCAGCATAGGAGGAAACCCGCTTCATTGCAACTGCGAGTTGCTTTGGTTCCGGCGTCTGGAGCGAGACAGTGACCTGGAGACTTGTGCCTCACCTCCTGGCCTGAAGGGTCGCTACTTCTGGAACGTTCGGGAGGACGAGTTTTTGTGCGAGCAGCCGCTAATTACTCAGCACACCCACCGGATGCTGGTTCTGGAGGGCCAGACCGCCAGCCTACGGTGCGAAGCCATCGGAGATCCCACCCCAGCCATACACTGGGTGACCCCTGACGATCGGCTCCTCAGCAACTCCTCTCGCACTGTGGTGTACCGCAACGGGACCCTGGAGATCCTGATCACCACTTCTAAAGACTACGGGACCTTCACTTGCATTGCAGCCAACCTGGCTGGAGAATCAACTGCTTCAGTGGAGCTGTCAATTATTCAGCTACCCCACATAAGCAATGGCACGGGCCAGGCGTCACAGCCCAAGTCCCGCCTGTCGGACATTACCGGCAACTCCAGGACCGGTAAAGGCACTCCCAAAGGCCAGCCTGAGAAAGCGGTGTCTGTGTCTGAGGTGACCGCCGTGTCTGCCTTGGTCAGTTGGGCCGTCAGCAAGACTGCTCCCAAAGTGAAAATGTACCAGCTACAGTACAACTGCTCAGATGATGAAGTGCTCATCTACAGGTACGAAGCAGAGTGGCTTCTTTCACATTTCCAGGGCTATGACAGAAATACTGATCCCAGAGAAAAATGCATCACAATTTAGTAAACTGCGCAGATCCAAGCGCTTCTTGGTTTGAGCAGTGTTGGTAGTTTATTGTTTGGGCATTTAGAAACTTCATAAAATATACAGTAGTTTTTCTTGCTGATTTCATTGCTAGCATTTTTTCTACCAACTCACACACTTTTGGAAAATTTGACACAATTACAGCTTAATTGAAAATGATACACCATTAAAATATTATATTCAGGTAATATTTACCTTGATATGTCTTTGTTTTATACACAAATCATGTCTCCTGTTTAAACATACACTGACTCATTGGCAAACAACTACACTAACTTTGGTAAAACTTTATGAGGGGTACGTTTGTTGGACTTGGTGGAAATGATGACACACCTAATCTGTGATGAGTCCTAATTTGTGTAAAAAAGTAAATAAATAAAATGTAATGAACTAAAATATTTCATTTGACAGATTGTCATATAAGAGTACTGTTACAAAACAAAAATACATGAGAATGTTTTGTGGTGGGCGATCTTTCTTTAGCAAAGACTGTCAGTTGTGTCAAGTGTTTTGTTGTTTAAGCAGCAAGCAGTTCACCAGACAGTTTATATAGCATGCATTTGTAAACTGTAGCTGTCTGCAGGGATTCGTCCTTCATCCTTCACTATGCCCACTTGTCTAATACAGTATGTAGTATGCATCTCTTCTCTGTTGCTCTCATTCTCTTTATGTCTGCTTGAGTATTCTCTGTCTTCACAAACTAAGTGGATTCTGAGACTCTGTGTGTAGATAATACAGTATGTCAATCCTCTGCTCTTTGTGGAGGTAATAGTATATTATAGCAGCTGCTAAAGTGCAGTGTTAGAAGGGGAAAACAGACAGAAGGAAAATCAAATGATTCATGTCAGTTAAGCCATTCACCCATTAATATTTGGAGAAACTGCTTGGCTCAGCTCATTGGCAGTAATTCGGTGTGGCATCTTTATCAGAGTTGTGCCGGTGTGAGAGATAAATTATTGACTCGTTTCTTCATAATGGTTCAATGAGCTGCTCTGGGAAATGTTTCGAACAGCATAATGAGTAAATAAACTCTCACCGTGGCCAAGATTATACTGTCATAACCAGCCGCAACGCGACAAGATTTCTAGGACAAGCAATATTTCTATCAACACTCGAAGTAAAAACAGCGAAATCACAGCCTGCCAGAACGTCGAGGCTGAGATCTCTCTGTCTGCATGCTCTCTCACATTCATAAGAGTGTGAAACTGAGAGCACACACCTTGTGTTTTGATGATGTCTGTGATGCGTCTCCAGATGGCGTCGAAGGTTTTCTTTGTGGAAGGATTTGTCAACATTGGACGTTAGTATACATGAGGCATTTGGTCTAGTGAGTTTTTGGTGTGGGCAGGGCTACTGGTGTGATGCTGCTTATATAGTAAAGAGATGTAGGCTTGTATGGCTTGCCTGCTTCAGACCGCTTCTCAGTGACCTCCCATCAATCAACATCTGCTCACCAATCTCATATTCAAAGATTCTTTGCATGTAAATACACGTGATGAACATCTGTTTCATCATGCCTCGATGTTAGGATGCCCTGTCAATGTGTCACTTCCGTGTCACTGACGTCATCACATACAACTGCGAATATAACAATTGTTCAGACAAATGGATTGTCCCTTATTTGGTTCCTGTGTCTGAGTGCAGGCTACATCTAAATCATAATGCGTAATGTATACATACATAATATTATAAATCAATCATATTTAATACCGGCCCTAATAAACAAAATGTTTGCTCACATTTGCCACTTGGCGATTCGAAGCATCGAGGTCCTGTTGTCTCATCCCAGAGTGTTCAGCATAATTGGATGTTTCTTCAATCATGGACACATTTGACTCTGTGGGCATTTATAAACTTCATAAAATACACAGTAGTTTCTTGCTGCTTTCATTTCTAGCATTTTTTTTTCTACCAATTCACACACCTTTGGAAAACTGAAATTGAAAATGATACACCATTATGTAATAATATTTACCTTGATATGTCTTCGTTTTCTTCACAAATCATGTCTCCAATTTCAACAAACACTTTTGACATGTACACTAACTTTGGTAAAACTTTATGATGGGTATGATAAATGATTTCTTTATGATAAAGAAAATGTAATAAACTCATATGTCATTTGACAGACTGTCATATACGAGTACTCTTACGAAACAAAAATACATGGGAATATATGGCAAACTTGAGTTTATATTTTTCAATATACTGCAGTATTGGCATGGACCATGTACAGTATGGCTATATATCAATACATATAAAAACTATATAGAAATGAAGATGAAAACTGCAATGCATTGAAGAACTCAGTTGTCAGTGTGCATGTATTTTTCAATATATGAACGATATATTATTCTGTATATTTTCAATAATTAATATATTGATCATTCATATATATAAGGAAATATATTTTCTTTGCATAAGGGTAGACATCTGGGTCTGAAACAAGAGCAAAACAATAAAATCTAAATATGAAACACATTTAGCAAAAATAAATGATAAAAGCGTGATGAAAAAAAGTCTCAATAACAGTATTAATGTGGCTTTCAAATAACAAAAATAAAAATATCGTAATCTGTTAGTTTTAAATTAAAAATCAAGGAGCGATAGGTATGTTTTTGAAACCTGAGCTCTTTGCAAGCTGTCAGAGTGAAGAAGAAGAAGAAGAAGAAGAAGACGATGAGCTGAAAGGAGAGCCTGGATGAGGGGCTTTATTTAATGAGCTCATGCTGACTGCTTTCAGGAAATCTGAGAAGAGCCTCACCATTCATTCTGCTGCCTGTTATTTGTGTTTCTGTTCTAATTAAACACAATTAACCTGCACATGTCGACAGCCTGAAATTGATTAGCATTAGAGGCGGAGGAATATGAGACAACATCAACAACAAAATCCCAAGTAGAATGATCCGGCACCAACCAAGATTCAAAGCCACTACACTGGAGTGATGAGGGTGTTCACACAGCCTTCTGTTGAGACCTATAAACAAATCTATACAGAAATTAAATATAGCTAGATTTAAAGGAACAAAAATTCTGACATCCTGAGGCCAGTACTTTTATCCATGATGGAGAAACCTGGTGTAAGTAACAGGAGATGTTGTATGGGTGTATTAAAGGACGTAACCCTGTACACACGTTTCTACTACAGTACATACTGACTACTGCAGGTCTCACACACACACACACACACACACACACACACACACACATTCCTAAATAAACACTTACCACATTCTCACAGTTTTTACGTTCCTGCACTATGGCTTAAGATCATTTCTTTATTACTATACGTCTGTGATATCGGATAGGCCATCTGCTCGTGGCAGCAGCACAGATGGGTCGAGGAAATAAAGCCAATTACTGCTGGCTGTCAGCTCAGCAGGGAGGAATTTAAGTGAAGTTCACATAAAAATAAGAGCCGTCCAGTCATGTTTACATTTAGTTATTTAACAGACGCTTTTATCCAAAGCGACTTACAAAAGAAGACAATAGAAGCAATCAAAACCAACAAAAGAGCAACAACATGCAAGCATATGACAAGTCTCGGTTAGCCTAACGCAGTACACATAGCGAGGTTTTGGGTTTTTTTTAAAGAAAAGAAGTAGATAGAATATAGAAAAAAAGTTTGTTTGTTTTTTTATAAGAGAGAAAAAAGAAAAAGAGAAAAAAAGTAGATAGAATAGAAAAAAGAAAGCTAGTGTTAGTTTTAAAGAAAAAGTAGCAGTTAGAGAATAAATATGCAATTGATAGAGGGTC
>JAFVLL020017763.1:0-18569 GCA_021397915.2 Tor tambroides | reverse complement strand
TACATTCAACAGTAGTAATATTCCTCATTCTAATAGTTTTATTTAATTCTAAACAACAATTAGCATAATAATAATAATAATAATTATTATTATTATTATTATTATTATTAATACAAATGTAATAATTAACTTTTATTATTGTTGTTGTTGTTTCTAAATAATAAAAACACATTTGACAGTAGTAATATTTCTTATTCTAATAGATTTATTTATAAAAATTTATAACATTTTATTTATTAACTTTAATTATTATTATAATTATAATTATAATTTGTCACAATATCGCCACTTTGTAGGAACGAGGAAACGTGGAGTAACTGAAATCAACAGTCTTTAGGGCACCATGGCGGAGCAGACAGTTTAGGGTGCCATGGCAGAGCAGACAGTTCAGGGGGCCATGGCGGAGCAGCCTCCGTGGTCTTGGCCTCGGCACTCAGACCTCTACGGCCCTATAGCCCCCCCAAAACAATTCCTTGGGGGAAATTTCGGGTTCTGAGCCCCTCTGTGGGCCAGGTGTAGGAACAACGGCCCTCCCTGGGCTTGACTTGGAAACCGCAGTCCTCTCTGGGATGGACCCGGGAACCGGAGCCTTCTTTGGACTGGACTTGGGAACAGGAGCCCTCTCTGGGCTGAACGTGGGAACAGGAGCCCTCTCTGGGCTGGACGTTGGAGCAGGAGCCCTCTCTGGGCTGGACGTAGGAGCAGGAGCCCTCTCTGGGCTGGACGTGGGAACAGGAGCCCTCTCTGGGCTGGACTTGGGAACAGGAGCCCTCTCTGGGCTGGACGTGGGAACAGGAGCCCTCTCTGGGCTGAACGTGGGAACAGGAGCCCTCTCTGGGCTGGACGTTGGAGCAGGAGCCCTCTCTGGGCTGGACGAAGGAACAGGAGCCCTCTCTGGGCTTAATGTGTGAACAGGAGCCTTCTCTGGGCTGGACGTGGGAACAGGAGCCCTCTCTTGGCAGGATGTGGGAACAGGAGCCCTCTCTGGGCTGGACATTGTAACAGGAGCCCTCGCTGGGCCTTGGTCTGGGGCTGGAGCCATCTCTCGACTCTGGTCTGGGGCTGGAGCCATCTCTTGACTCTGGTCTGGGGCTGGAGCCCTCTCTCGACTTTAGTCTGGGGCTAGAGCCATCTCTTGACTCTGGTCTGGGGCTGGAGCCCTCTCTCGACTTTGGTCTGGGGCTGGAGCCCTCTCTCAACTCTGGTCTAGGGCTAGAGCCATCTCTCGACTCTGGTCAGGGGCTGGAGCCCTCTCTCGACTTTGGTCTGGGGCTGAGAGTGCAGCAGCCGGTGGGTTTGACTGCTGAGTGGCCGGCGGGCTTGACTTCGGAGTGGCCGGCGATCCTGAGCTGAGGACTACGGAGGAGCTTCGGAGAACTCAGGGAAGCGTGGGTGGAACTGAGGGAGCGGGTTCATTGGAACCGTATGTGGAGGGTGCTGGCTTGTGGTGAGCTGGAGCGTCCACATGCTTCCGGATGGGAGGAGGATGATGATCCTCCACATCGACAAAGAACTTGGAACCATTTAAATCAAGAAGGTAATTTATAAAATCCGCTACGGGTCTGCGGCAATCGTCAGGAGTCAGGAATCGAAACAAATTATCATCTTTTAGTCCCATCCGGAAGCACGCATTAATCATAGAATCGCTCCATCTCACCAGGTGTATCACACTCAGGAACTCCTCCACAAACGTGGAGTAACTGAAATCAACAGTCTTTACTGCACAATCCAAAGGGAGTACATGGCAGGCTGGAACACACACGGAGCATAACACGGGGACAAGAAGACATTTAACACCAAACATACGACACAGGAAACACTGGGCTTAAGAAACAAGGAACTAAACGAGGAAATAGGGGAACACAGGTGAATCAAATGGAACTCAATAGGAACAGGAACAACCAAATATGGGCATAATGAAACAAGAGGGAGAAACTAGGACCTGGATAGCACATGGGGAGCAAAACAACAACAAAACAGGAACACAAGTCTGACATCATTATTATTATTATTATTAACAGTAAATAAAATTGTAATTATTAACTTTTATTATTATTCTTAATAATAATATAATTGTAATAATAATAACAATTATTATCATTATGTGTTTTTGGTTGTCCCTTCAAAACAATAAAAACACATTTTACAGTAGTAATATTTCTTATTCTAATAGTTTTATTAAATTATTAACCTATTAATTTATACAGTTTTATTTATTAACTTTTTATTATTAATAATAATAATATTAACAATGATAATAATACAATTTTAATTATTAACTTACTATTATTATTATTAATAATACAACAAATGTAAACTACAGACATACTGTTCAATAAAAATTATGATCTCAATGGTCCAGGTGTCCTACTTCTTGAAATGCTGCCATTTAGTTTTCACCAACATATTTCCAGAAAGACAATAATATTTGACAGTAACAATGCAGTACCATAAGGTTCATTTTACCCAGTCCAGTGCCTTATGAGAGCATTATAACCCTTCCTGTTCTTTGTGTCCAATTAAAACCTGATTTATAACAGAGCTGGAGACCTCACAGACCATAAGTCCCAGGGTCAGAGGCGGTCAGTGAGACGCCCCTTAACCAGGAAGTGACTACCTCACTGATCTGGGAATGACACATGTAATATAAAAAAGAATTGTGGGATCAGGTGCATCGGCCTGAACTGTACATGGGGTTTTTTGCACCTGCAGCCTGCAGCCCACCCCCTCAGTTTGGTCCCAGGACAGCCATTTGCTCATTGGCCTGTTACGTCCAATAGCAGCTGCAGTAATTGGCTATTTCAGGGCCGTGAAGGTTGAGCTAGCAAGGGGAGAAAGGCCAAGCAAGCCAGCTGTCAGTAACAAACACAGCCCTCATTTATTATTTAATTACCACCATCAACATGTGAGTGACATAATCGTGGTCTGGATGTTTGTCAGCTGGAACATCACCTAAGAAAATCTTAGTACATATTTACTGCTGAGCATGAGCATTTTTGCAGATAAAGAATAAGCGTAACTGTAACTAACTATATGCTTAAATGTAGAAATGAAACAAAAAAATAAAGGAAAAATTAATCAATAATTCAATATATAAATAGCATGTATGTGTGTATATATATATACACACACATACATACATACATACATACATACAGGTGCATCTCAAAAAATTAGAATATCGTGAAAAAGTTCTTTTTTTATTGTAACATTTCAAAAAGTTAAACTTTCATATATTCTAGATTAATTACTTGTAAAGTAAAACATTTCAAAAAAATTTTTGTTTTAATTTTGATTACAGCTTAAAGCTCATGAAAGTCAAAAATCCAGTATCTCAAAATATTAGAATACTCTATAAGATCAATCAAAAAAAAGGATTTGCCAAACATAAAAGTTCAACCCTTACAGAAAAACCACATGAATTTCACGTTTTGCACATGTGATCACGTTTTCCACATGTGATCACGTGTCCATATATTTTCCACGTTATCACATGTCCATACATTTTTTGCACGTGATCACGTTTTCCACATGTGATCACGTGTCCATATATTTTCCACGTTATCACGTCCATACATTTTTTTTCACATGTGATCACATGTCCATATTTTTTTTTCATATGTGATCACATGTGACCATATATTTTTCACATGTGATCACATGAAGACAACATGTCACCACATGTTGCAACATAAGAGCACATGTGGGACATGTGGATCACATGTGGAAAATGTTTCCATGTGTTATAATAGGTTTTCACATGTAGAAATTTTTCCATGTGTTATAATAGGTTTTCACATGTGGATCACATGTTAGTTATGTAACAAATACTGTGCATTTTCAGCTTCACACTGTATGTTGACTTTTAGTTTGTTCCTATTTCCTGTTTCCCATTGTAGTCCCTTGTAGCTTTCTTTCTTTGTTGAAATGTACTGTAGTTGCAAAGTTACTTAGGCTATATATAAGCAAGCTAGTTAGTAAAATAAAAGTTAAATAAATCTCATACTACTGATATATGATTTATCAATTATAGGTTACATACCACTTATGATTAGTAAGTGCTCATTTATGATGATACACCTTGTTATTAGCTTGTACCTGTAATTGTTGATCATCAGGTAGTATAATAACTAATACATAAATAATACACTAATACACACACACACACACACACGATATATAATATGTATTACATACATTATCAGCGTCACCTAATTTTTTTTTTATTGAGGAACAACATTACAAAAAATGTTAATACAATTAATATTATTAACATTACAATAATATAATTAATAAATTCTTCTTCTTCTTAATATTAATATTAATAATAATAATCACAAGACGCAAAATATAGATACATAATATTTTACAATATATGTACCTTTAAAATTTTTCACAAACCGCCCCCCTCCCTCAAAAAAAATAAAAATAAAAAAATAAATAAAATAAAAAAGCTCATCACAGAAAGGAGGATTTTGAATTTGCGAGCATGGTGATGACGTAACTTCCTCTCATCCAACGGCTGCTAGCTGCTGCTGACCGCCACAATGATGCCAGGGAAGAAATTATCGGAAATAAAACATCCATTGGAGACTGTGTATTTACAAATGGTAAATATTTGGTCGAAATCATATTCATAATGCCAAATAGTCTTTAATAACGCTTATTCCTTTTTGAAATTTTGACTGAAGAAGTCGGAGTTCTGCGCGTGCTCTTCATTCGAACCATAACGGTCATCTACCACTGTACGCTGAGGAAAAGGTAAGCAAAAATGTCTTTAATTAGTAGTGTTTACACATTTAATGTTGAATTTCAGTTTTTATAGCTGTAATGTGTTATATTTTAAAACATTTCATACTTTTCTGCATCATACGTTTGTAACTTAGCGTCCTCTTTGCGCACAATTGTATGTGCGGTCATTTCGACTGGAAATAAGCTGGTTAGGCGCGGTCACAGTCACCGTTGGTCGGCGAATTTTCACGCGAATGTCCCACTTTGACCGTGGGATAAATCTGTTTGGGACAGGGAGTAAAACCTTTGCACTGCAAGAGGCAGCTGCCATTCGGTCAGCCACCACTGTATACGCGTATCTGGCGATCCGTTACCACTGAATGAATGAATGAATCAGCTGTTTGATTACTCGCTCGTGAAGACGGTAAATTTCCGCCATATGCTGGCCGTTTTACACTATTGTATAATTTCCTTTTCAACTATTTTATGTAGCTATTTTCAAAACGTTGTATTTAAGACAATGTTTAAGTATTATGCAATTATAACTATGTAAATAAACTCAGCAAGTAGATAGATCACTGTGCATAAATCCACCAGGCCTCTGTAACTATTTTAACACTTTAAATGTCATACATACATACATATATATATATTGTCAAAACTAGCCTAGTCAATGCAATAATGCTACATTAATTTACCAGGTTATTCATTTAACTTATAGTTTTTCTTTTAGGCTCTTGCACGCTCAAGTCATTGAGACTACATGGCTACATAAATAATTAGCAACTAATTGTTTTGAAGCAATATTGACAAGATCGTTTAAAAGATGAAATGACCCACTGTGGAAATACAGTCAGTAATGTGTTCTTGATGTCTTTCTATTTACTTTTAGGGATAAGCATTTCAACAGAGCCACATCACCGAATGGTAAAGACTTTTTCAAAATTACACATTCTGTCACTGAAAGTAGTACACTTTGTTTTTATATTCTGGTTGCATTAAAGATGTGAACACGTTATTTGTGATTGGAATATTTGTGATTGGAATATTTAAAATCATGTTTGTTGAGGTAACTTCAATGTCAACAGTATACTCTTCAGTTTTTTTGTTTTATAGGAATTACACACCGGCCATTCCACTGTCCTTCCTGTGTGTTTGGCTTTTTCAGAACCTGCACGGTGAGTCTCCTTGAATAATTGACAGGACAACTCTATGTATTTAATCAAAATACAAAAGTGTTTTACTCATACTGTTGTTTAGCCTGTCAGAACAACAAATCATGTTCTTGCATTGATTTGGTCTGGAGATCTTCACCTCATAAAAGACAATACATGAGTAATACTTTTGAGTTTTCTGAAAGTCATGTTTTGTGTAGTGTTTTAAACCTTGAAATTTTTACAATCTTCATCTTTCCTTGGTGAGCTGAAGTGAAATGTTGAGCAAATATATTCTCATAAACGCAGTCCTCCACACCAGACCAACAGAATTTTTAAAATTAAAATGTGTTTGATTTTTCACCATTTTTTAATTTCCGCTTTTGTGGTATCAAAAAGAAAGGCCATATGGCATGAGTAAATAATGACTGAATTTTCATTTTTGGGTGACCTTTAGCTTGGCATCAGTCTTTGTGAGATTATTTGTCAAAAACAATTTTAAATTAAAAAAAAAAATAAAAATAATAATAATAATATGGTTATTTTTTAATAATATGGTTAAAAAAATAATTAAATTGAACACTACTATTTTTGGACACCATGGATTTCTTTGTGATTTGTATCTCTCTTTCATTCATTCATTTAGGACAAGTCTGATGAGTTTGGAGATGTTGCTGTGGCCCTCTTTACAGACGATACAAATTTCATTACCAACCTGTGAAAATCTCATGTCATCATGGAAATATGACTCAAGTTGTTATAGGTCTAAATACAACAGAGTTACAAAAGAGACTAATAAATAGTGTGTTAATTGTACTTAATAGTGCCTCTCGGTGTACTTTCAGGTTCTATGAACTTCATGCCTTGGGAACTGTGATTAACTTTTTTTCTTTTTTTTTTTTATGAACAAATCTGAAATGGCACATTCCCAGTTATTATAGAGATAGTTCACTCAAAATGAAAATTCTGTCATTAATTACTCACCCTCATGTCGTTCAAAACCCATAAGATCTTCGTTCATCTTTGGAACACAAAATAAGATATTTTTGATGAAATCCGAGAGCTTTCTGACCCTGCATAGACAGCAATGCAACTGAAATGTTCAAAAATATCTTAATTTGTGTTCCGAAGATGAACGAAGATCTTACGGATTTGGAACAACATGAGGGTGAGTAATTAATGACAGAATTTTCATTTTTGGACAAACTATTCCTTTAAGATTTAAATAAATGCTTTAGACTGTAGTTATTCTTTTTAAATTCTTCATAATATGAACAGTGTATAAGGATTGCTTAATAAAACGTAATGGAATTTTACTATACATTTGAGGTCTTTAACAGGATTAAATATTTTTGAGTGTATATTGTGCATGAGTTAAGTATTGACTAGAGTTTTTAAAGTCATTTCACAATCACATTGCAACACAAGCAGGTTTATAATATATGTTTCACATGGGATTCACAAGTTTCACATGTGTTTCACATGGGAATTTACATGTATTTTACATGTGATCTCATGGGTTTCACATGGGATTCACATGTGATCCCATGGGTTTCACACGGGTTTCACATAGGAAAGTACCATGGGTTTCACATGGGAATTTACATGTATTTCACATGTGATCTCATGGGTTTCACATGGGATTCACATGTGATCCCATGGGTTTCACACAGGTTTCACATAGGAATATACCATGGGTTCCACATGGGAATTTACATGTATTTCACATGTGATCTCATGGGTTTCACATGGGATTCACATGTGATCCCATGGGTTTCACACGGGTTTCACATAGGAAAGTACCATGGGTTTCACATGGGAATTTACATGTATTTCACATGTGATCTCATGGGTTTCACATGGGATTCACATGTGATCCCATGGGTTTCACACAGGTTTCACATAGGAATATACCATGGGTTCCACATGGGAATTTACATGTATTTCACATGTGATCTCATGGGTTTCACATGGGATTCACATGTGATCCCATGGGTTTCACACGGGTTTCACATAGGAAAGTACCATGGGTTTCACATGGGAATATACGTGTGTTTCACATGGGAATATACATGTGATCCCATGGGATTCACATGTGATCCCATGGGATTCACATGGGAAATATACCATGTGTTTCACATGGGAATATACCATGGGTTTCACATGGGAATTTACATGTATTTCACATGTGATCTCATGGGTTTCACATGGGATTCACATGTGATCCCATGGGTTTCACATAGGAAAGTACCATGGGTTTCAAAAGGGAATTTACGTGTGTTTCACATGGGAATATACATGTGATCTTATGTGTTTCACATGGGATTCACAAGGGATTCACATGGGTTTCACATGGGATTCACATGGAAATTCACATGAAAATGTTCCAAAAACACACATTTCCCATGTGCAAAGTACATGTTTTCCATGTGAAAATCACATGTGAAGCGTGTGCTTTGCACATGTTTTCACACGTGAAATTTCACATGTGCAGAATCACATGTATATGTGGCCACATGTGACCACATGTGCTTTTGCACATGTGAAATTCATGTGGTTTTTCTGTAAGGGAAGTTCTTTAAAGTATGTTCATTTATTCACTCAGTACTTGGTTGGGGCTCCTTTAGCACAAAAATTCCAGCATCAGTGAGGTGTGGCATGGAAGCGATCAGCCTGTGGCACTGCTGAGGCACTATTGAGCCTTCAGCTCGTCTGTATTGTTGGATCGACTGTTTCTCATCTTTCTCTTGAAAATATCCCATAGATTCCATATGGGGTTCAGGTCAGGCCAATCAAGCACAGTAATATCATGGTCAGCAAACCACTTGGAAGTGGTTTTGCTAAAGTCCTGCTGGAAAAGGAAATCAGCATCTCCATAAAGCTTGTCAGCAGATGGAAGCATAAAGTGCTCCAAAATCCTCCTGGTAGACGGCTGCATTGACTTTGGACTTGATAAAACACAATGGACCAACACCAGCAGACGTCACGGCACCCCAAATCATCACTGACTTCGGAAACTTCACACTGGACTTCAAGCAGCTTGGATTCTGTGCCTCTCCAGTCTTCCTCCAGACTCCAGACCTTGATTTCCAAATGAAATGCAAAATTTACTTTTATCTGAAAAGAGGACTTTGGACCACTGAGCAACAGTCCAGTTCTTTTTCTCCTTAGCCCAGGTAAGATGCTTCTGACTTTGTTTCTGTTTCAGAAGTGGCTTGGTAGCCCTTTTCCTGAAGACGTCTGAGCGTGGTGATTCTTGATGCACTGACTCCAGCTTCAGTCCACTCCTTGTGAAGCTCTCCCAAGTGTTTGAATCGGCTTTGCTTGACAGTATTCTCAAGCTTGCAGTCATCCCTGTTGCTTGTGCACCTTTTCCCAATTTCTTCCTTCCAGTCAACTTTGCATTTAATATGCTTTGATACAGCACTCTGTGAACAGCCGTCCCTGTCAGTAATGACCTTCTGTGACTTAACCTCTTTTTGGAGGGTGTCAATGACTGTCTTCTGGATCATTGCCAAGTCAGCAGTCTTCCCCATTATTGTGGTTTCAAAGAACGAGAGATACCCGGAATTTATACATTAGGCATGGTCATTTAATGAAACTCAAATATAAATATTCAAATATTTTGAGATACTGGATTTTTGACTTTCATGAGCTGTAAGCTCTTATCAAAATTAAAACAAAATTTTTGAAATGTTTTACTTTACATGTAATGAATCTACAATATATGAAAGTTTCACTTTTTGAAATAAGTTACAAGAAAAAAGGAACTTTTTCACGATATTCTAATTTTCTGAGATGCACCTGTGTATATATATATACACACACACACACAGTCAAACCAAAATTTATTCAGACACCTTAAACATTTCTCACATTATCACAGTTTATTTGCTATAGTTTAGAAAATGGTAATAAAATATGATAAGAACTCAGAGTTGACTGTGTCAGAACAAATTCATCTTGATAATGTCAGATAACTTTGATATAAAGGTATGTAACAAAACATGGTCAGGTCAAAGTGTCAAATCAAATTTTTGGTCCCAAATTTTTATAAATTTTACTGGTAGTCCACTGTATGAAGAATTTTGGGGTATAATATGTCACAGTTTACTTTATTTTGCTATCCTCACTTACATAAATGAACTATGGTGTCCTGCATATATATATATATATATATATATATATATATATATATATATATTTGTGTGTATAAAATGCGAACAAACTTAATTTTTAAAAAGAATTTTAAATAAAAATACATAAATAAATATTAGATTCCAGTTTTTCTCTCATATGATAATTCAGACTGTGAGATTTTTTTTTTCAATTTAAAACTTTAAAATCTAAATTACAATTTTATTTTATTTTTTAAGATTTTGAAAAATGAAGAAATAAAACAATACTGACAATTCAAAATACTGAAATTTAAATAAATTCTATCCCTTAATTTCTGGCCTGGTTTTGCTTTTGCTTCTTGTCTGCTTGAGCAGTTTGACCCAGCTGACTGCTTCAACACAGCAAAAGCTGTTGTGCATGATAAAACATTCTTGATTTCCAAAAGGCGCTGGGCCTTTAAATTTAATTTCAGCCTTGGTGATAATGCCTCCATTTGTGTGCATATCTGTTCGTGTGCATGTCTGTTGTGTAATGACACTAATACTGTAGTCCTGCTGCTGGTCAGATGATCAAAAGGCAAAATTTTATGACTACTCCCACCGACTTCCAATACCTAATTACTAGGAGATGGAGGGAAAATACCATCTCAAAGAGTCCCCTAATTAAAATATTAGACTCTGAGGAATTAGGGTCTCCAGTGATGCCAAACAGATATATAGCTGCTTTAATATGTATGCTTTAATATCTCTTTATTCTTTCTCTCATTAAAGACGATAATTGCCCCTCACATCAAATAAAAACAGACAGGGGAGTATCAGGGTATAAGCATGTTTGATATTGTTACTTTTCTGGTGTAATTTTAACTGGACACATTTGTTAACAACATAGTAGCATCCATTACAGAAGGCTGGGTAAATTACGGAGGTCCGAATTGCAGTGGCAAAATAAATTTCAATTACTGTCTCCATTATCTAAAATTGGATTTCTCTGAAACCCACAAACACATGTATCCACCCACCCAAACACACACAAAAAAACACAGATGAACTACAAAAATCCAAATGACTGAAATGTCACCCAGAAGCTCTGAATTATGACTTTGATGTGGTCAACAAAGTTGGTCGAAATCAAATGATTTGCATAAAGCATTAGCATCTAGCAATTCTTTTAAGATCAGCAAGAGTCCTTGGACCACCGCATGTGTTGTGCTTGATTGTGAAGACTGCTGGTTTCTCTGCAATTTAGGGTTGTTTCCCAACAAGCATTGTCCACTGATTATCTGCTGGAAATGGACTGGATCTTGGATAAATCAATTCGGAAAAATACAGACTAGCTCCATGACTGACTGACTGACTGACTGGATGGATGGATGGATGGATGTCAAATTACTAAAAAAGGAAAGTAATTGGAGTCAGATACACCAAAACAACATCTGAACAAAGACTTCAGAATCCTTCTCTTCAGAGAAAAACATCTTGCTGTGGATTCTCAAGGGTGGGCAATCATGATTTCAGCTACACTAATGGATCTTGAGTATTTTTGCTCTGGCGGTAATTGCAGGTGTGTGCTCATATTTACACAGGAAGGCTCAGTCATGAACCAGCAGGCGTAATTGTCCTGGTAACCAAAAGACCATCTCTTCTCTGCCTCAAAATGGATCTGGTGTCTTATTTTCAGGAGGAATGGAAAAGACAGTTATTTAGACCAAACACAGATGCTTTTCTCCTTCACCATAATTATTTTGTCTTTAACTGATAAGGGAACACACAAAAAACTCACAATATATAAATGAGCTAGATGTGCACAAGGTGAACCCAAGAGGCCAGCAACAATTGATCTTGGACTGAAAGCCATCGCTTTTCAATACAACACCTCCAAGATGGTTAGCCTGACTGTTGGTCTTCACTAAAAAGCTGTCTGGATTGCCTCCTGAGAACAAACAAGAAACTTTGCTGGTGCTTCACCAAAATGAAATGGTACAGCTTTAACCACACAAACACGAACTATCATTCACATACTTGACACAACATAGAGACTGAACCAAGTCCTACAGTAACAAAAAAGGGAAGAAAACTGGAAAGGAAAGTGCTGCTAATGCTATTAGATAATTAGCATAGTTAGCATTAATAACAATAACTACAGGGTTCAATACCAATTAATATATTTCTGTTATACAGTAAAATAGTTTTTAGGACATTATTGGGACATTCTTCAGTGTCATAAAAGTTTGTTTTGATATCACATAGGCCTACTGTTTGTATTAGCTTGCAAATATTAGCATCTAGCTAAAGGCATCTAGCTTAAGGCAAGACACTAAAAAACACTGGTCAATTTTAAAATTTCAGGTTATTTTACCTCCATATATGTTTTCTACAGACTAGTGGAAAGAAAACATTCAAAATACACATTTAATTGTTTATTTTATTACACTTTCATTGCATTTTATTACATCTATTTGCGTCAGTACATTTTAATTAGATTATGTGTATGTGTATATATATATATTTTATTTATTTTATTTTTTACAGAACGGCTTGCTAATATATCATTTGCCTCGTTTTTTATAACACATTATTCCTAAAAACATGGTGAAAACTTATATCAGTATTTTCTTATTTATGGAAAGATAAAAATATACCCTATCCTAAACTTTAACTCTAATATGTCAACAAGATACAAGTGGAAATGTATGCAAATGAGTGCATATTTCATTAGATAATGCTTTATTTACTGTCCTGAACTTTTAAGCCATTTGTGAGTTGTAGATAAACTTCCTATGATTAGCTAGAACTGGTATTAGCTAGAACAGCCATAAGAACTTGTATTAGCAAGAACAGCCATAAAATAAAGCAAAATGCACCGAAACTATGGAAGGTAATCTGACCTTTTCATTCCTCCAGAGATATTTACTCTAATGGAGTGTTATGTTGCCTACACCAGAGACATCTGGTTTCATTAACACACTGAGGCACTGAGCAATATAATTTTCATACAAAGCAAACACAATTTCGCTAAGAAAGTGAAGTGTTTACGCTGATTAAAGCCTGATAAATGTGAGCAATTCTAATGAGACTAAGTTACTGAGGAAAAACCCATGAGTCAGCTTAATAGGGTATTTTGACCTTGTCATGGTTGGGGAGGTTCAGGATACCAAGGGTGGGACAGACCAGATATTCATCGTCAGAACCAACTTCACCCTTAAATCCCAACAGGGTGTTCCTGGGTCACTCCTGGGTCAAAAGGTCATTTAATCCACCCACAAAATCTGCATATATTCAAGAGTATGTGATTGGGATAGAGGAATGGGACATGAGCATCTGTTACTTGATAGATATATGTTTTAAAGGGGTCATATAATGCTATATCCACTTTTACAAGTTGATTGTACTGCAATGTGTGTTGGCAGTGCCTGTACACAACCATCCTATAATGATAAAAATCCATCCAGTGTTTTTTTTAATCTCCTAATATGTTTTCCCCTGTCTCAAATCGAGCTGTTCGTCTTGTGACGTCACAAGATCGGAGGCCCCTCCGCGATTGTTGATTGACAGGAGCTGCCAACACAGACCCGCCTGAGCGAGCTGTCATCATAGTTCGCCATTGTTGATACGCGGGAGCAGAATGGCGTCTAAGCGACGTGGTGTTCTGTTCTGGGTAATAACGAACACAGCAGCTGTTTTATGTTCCTAAATCAGAACCGCTGAAGGCGCAGTGGCTGAGTTTTGTTTTCGAAAGGAATAACTTAGTCCCCCAGATCAACCTCAATTCTTTCATGTTTGTGCAAATCATTTCTCACCAGACTGCTTTATAAACGAGGGTCAGTTTAAAGCTAGTTTTGCCAAGAAGCTGCTCCTGAAAAAATGATCGGTACCAACTATTTGTGTTTCTGCTGCACCTCCAGAAGAAGTGAGTGTAACGTTTAATTAACCTTTATATTAATCTTTGCTAATCGCTTGCATGTTTCACCATGAATGTGGCTAAAGTTTACACCAACTTTTATTACGTGAAATCAAGTGTTCAGTACGTGAAATCAAGTGTACATTACGGCATGTTTTCTATGTACGGCGTTCTCAATATAATTCATAATCCCACGTTTGTAGTGAACAACGCGTTATGGTTATTGTGTTATTATAAACTGTGTACGCTGTGGTGAAGTTAACGTGGTAACAGTACATTAAGCTTACTTTTGTAGATGGTTTATAACGGTTTCTGTTACTGATTAATAAGTAATATTATGTGCCAGTACATACAAAGATGGATCAAAGTGACATTACGTTAACCAACCATTCAGAAACGTCCTGTTCGAAAGCCTTAATTGTCGAATCTCTTCGGGCCATCATCTTAATCAGGTCCGAACGTTCAAAAAATTTTTTTTTTTTTTTTTTTGACTCAGGTCAAATTGATATGGTTGCACAGTGTCCTCAGAAACTCCCGCTGCCATTCTTCCGCCAAAAGATACCCTCAACTGTTGTCAAGGCAACACTCCACGTGCGTTGTGTTAAGCCCACTGATCTATAATAGAGAACTGGATTGCTCATGACGTCATGAAAAGCAGTTTTCGCCGCGCCGCCATATTGGTATTCCCCACTATTCCCATACATTCCATTGAACTAATAGGAAATCGTACTAATCTAATGAGAAAACATCGCCTAACAAGTCAGTGTTTTTAAATCTGAAGTATCCCTGTACATTCTTACATTCTTACAATCAAACACCCTAGGCATGTAAACGGTTATTTTTTTTTAATGTCGGGAATTTCCCCTGCTCATTAAAAAGTTACGTTCATTACAGTAGCGAACATCAGATAAACATCTGACGGACACGACCTCGACATATAACAAATGACAAAGTGCTCATTCTGAAATCTGAAGAAAGATTTATGCTTTGTATACACATACCTTTATTCGCTTTGTACAGTTATTCATTGTTTATATAATTTTGTTATAGTGTTTTTATTCATACAATAGGCTAACTGCAAATGTTTCAACAATGATTTCATTAACAGCATTCATTTTGAAGCAGGTAATGATTTAAACGGTGGTTAAATTAATTATTAATTTAGCATATATCCATAACATTTACATGGAAATGGTAATGTTAGTAAACATTTGCTCGATCATGGAGAGTCTGAAATAGATGTTCATTAAAAATCAGGTCATTAAAAATATACACATAATTTATTTAGAGAAATAACTGACTACATACAGTACGGACTTAAAGACATGAAGCTTTATTTCAAGATGATGCATGGTAAGTTAAGCTTTTTCTTTCAGTACAACAGAGCAATATAGTAACAGAGGCTATTGTATTATTCATTGTATATTCAAATCGATTTCTGATACTAATACGTTCATGTTTAATAATTCCTGAATAATTATGTACATAAAGAAATAAGCTATATTTTGTGTTGGACCAGTTACCTGTGTCTGCGGTGCGCAGCAGACACGCCCACCTAAACAGTTTAAAAATATCGCTTATCCGGCCCAAAAAGACCATAAACATTGCAGACGACATCTGAAGTAAAAATGAATTTACATACACATAAAAGCTAATCCCGTTTGACTGATTTGCTTCAAATCAGGTGATTTGTAGGTCAGCGGTTTGCCTGTGACTCAATGGTGCTCTCTACTGGTAGGAAATAGTAAGATGGCGGATCGAACACTTCCGGTGGCTTCACCGCCTGTTGGCAGTTTCCTCTAGGAACGTGCAACAGAGGATTCAGTCATTATATATAGATCAGTGGGTTAAGCCCTCAGAGCAGGGCGGTGAGCAGAGCCTACGATCATTTAAAGCAGGGGTGTCAAAATCCTGTTCTGAGGGCCACAGCCCTGCACAGTTTAGATGCAACTCTAATTAAACACACCTGATCCAGCTAATCAAGTCATTAAGGCTTATTTGAAAACTATATGGTATGCATGTTGGAGCAGAGTTGGAACTAAACTATGCAGGGCTGCGGCCCTCCAGGAACTGAGTTTGACACCCCTGATTTAAAGGCACATGCACTGAAATGGAGTGCTGAACAGAGAGCTGTTTTTGACCAGGTAAAATGAGTGTTTTCTTACAATACTAACGAGAATTTTTAATTAAAGTATATTACAAACTTTTCATTTAGACCCTAAAGAATCATATTAGCTTGTACAAAAATGGCATTATATGACCCCTTTAAAACAAGCCTAGAACATGCTATAAAACATGTATTTACATGCAATAAAGCTTTTTATTAACAGGCTTCCACCACATCTAAAGCTCAACCTTATGAATAAAATCAATTACATTATACACACATTCTATTACGAGCACTCCCATATATCTCACAGACAGGCATTATATTAAAGTGCGATCACTGTAATGCATCATTGTCTGACATAATTAGCCTGACATGGACCTTGTGACCTCCACACAACATTCCCAAATACCATGAGGTCACCAACACCTGGTATGTCCTATAGATGCATGCTAATAAGCAACAGTAGTGTTATGACAAGGTACAGATGCACTGTTTACATCCAATAGAAATAAATAATGCTTTGATACTTAAATGTGTGTCTTTAAGAGTTGTGTAAAAGCTAACTAGGGGTCCTTTTGACCCCTCCCTGCCAAAGCCATATCAGCAAACATCCTTAGCATAGCTAGCAAAATGAGCCAGTATGCTAAAACACGGACCTGGAGAAGTGGGGCGCCTGGGGGAATGTGTTTAGAGCTCATTTGAGTGTGGTTTGGACAAAAAAAGGACAAAGTTCACACAGAACAACAACATAATCCATCAAATCCTAGATACTTTGGGGAATCTGACACATGCAGGCTTTTCAGAGATCTATATTCTGACTGAATCTGTGTTATTAGTATTATTTTTATACTATTATAGCATTTATTAATATTTTTAATGAGCTTTTATTTAGATATTTTTACCTTTCATTTTAATTTAAATTTTTAGTGCTTCTCATTTTTATTAGTCTAAAATAAAATTTAAATAAATATATTCTGTCAGATTTCTATTTAGCTTTATTTTATATTTATTTAGCTTTACTTTATATATTTTTATTCATTTTTAATAGTTTTAGTTAACAATAACAACACTGGACTGAATGGCTTAAAATAAAATAACTAACACGTTATAATCTCATGAGTGTGTTTATATGAGATTATAAAACACATGTGCTATCCACTGTCTGAAATAATACTGCAAGCTTTATATTGTCATAAAAATAGTTATGGCAGAGATATAACGAATATTATTTTTGAAGTTCATAGCAGAGATTGTTGTCCAGCTGATGCAACCACATATGTTTTACCTTGATTTATATATCAAATAAACCCGGACATCTATATGGTGCAACATTTGCGCTTTATAGAGACAAGGCCTGCGTTAAAGGAAAGTGCTCGACTCACATTCATGCACTCTCATTTTCTCTGAGTGATTAAGCTCAATTGACTCATCTCATTAAGGTTAATGATCTACTCCACCATTTTCCACTCCAAGTTCTTGGATGAAGGAGCAGCATAGACTAAAGATGACATTCGTTATCTTTTACCAAAGAGGGAACAAATTTAATTTATCTTAAATTATAGAATGTTCTTTAATTACTTGATTTGGTTGTCTCCATTGCTCTTTTATTGCAGAAACATTTGTGGAATATTGTGTTTTCTCAGCTGTGGCTATGAAATGGGCCATTTCAGTCGTTGTAGGTTTATAGGCTATGTTTGGAACAGCAACATTTGCATACTCAGTATAGTAGTCATACTACTTGTACTATTTTTGCAGTATGCATCCAGGG
Source organism: Tor tambroides (assembly GCA_021397915.2). Taxonomy (NCBI): domain Eukaryota; kingdom Metazoa; phylum Chordata; class Actinopteri; order Cypriniformes; family Cyprinidae; genus Tor; species Tor tambroides. Next base: position 790 of record JAFVLL020017763.1, on the reverse strand, counting down.
CACAGTATGCAAATTTTCAGTATGCATGGAATGAAGGATGAGCTACTACAATTGCCATAAAGTGCACTAATACTACAGAAATACAATAGTGCATTCCACAACACAATGCATTTGACTTGAGCTTCCATTTCTAGAATGAACCCGAAACAATTATTACATCTGTTTGACCTATTACTGACAAATATTAAGCTATTTTTATTCACAACTGGACTATATTGTGTGAAATGCGTGAAGACATGCTGCAAAAATTACAACTGTTTTAAAGGTATTAGTGTTTAATGTGCCCCATTACACACACAGTAAATGAATAAAGAATTAATCAGTAAATATTATTATTGGAATTTTAGAGTTGTACTGTAAATATATATATGTATGTATGTATGTATGTGTGTGTGTGTATATATGTCAGGGTTTGGCAAGGGAAGACCCAGATGCAGAATGAGCAGGGGGGTGATATTTATTGAAACAGTCACAGCACAAGAAAGGTGAGGTGGGGACACAGTCCAAACAATAGGACAGCTTGGTTGAGAGCACACAACTGGAAAACAGGTCGGTCCAAGTTGAGACAGATCCAGACTTAACAGCAACAGGGCAGGAGCTCAAGGAAGCAGAGGCTTGACACTTGGAGCAATCACAGAAGCACCAGAGGCGTCCAGGTCAGGAGAGTCAGCAACCAGGGGGGACACAGAGCAGGGCAGGAACCAACACTTCACAAACACACACACACAGCAAGACAAGACAACAAGGGAGATGAAAACAAGAGCAACAAAAACTGGCAAAACAAAAACGA
>JAFVLL020017762.1:0-18642 GCA_021397915.2 Tor tambroides | reverse complement strand
AACGCAAAACAACACATTTTCGTCAAAAATACGTCATTCCAGATTGTTGGCTGGAGAGTAATGGGAGAATAATATAGTGTACGATTTCCTGCTAAATTAGCTGAGGTGACACTAGACATTTTTCTTCCTGGATATTAGGTATTGCAGCAGGAAGAGGGTCTTCCTGTAATGGTCTTTGATAGACCTGTAGTGAGAAACCAGCTGCTTTCAACAGCATCCTCTAACCAATAACCCACAGCTTTCTCCTAGGGGGCTAAACAGCACTTCCTGTGCAGCAGTCTCGTAACACGGCGCCACTCCTTCCATCCCCGCAAACCTAACTCTGATTTTCAGTCTTGATTTATGATGAAATGTCCTGAAACTTGCATTACACAACTCACAAGTGAAAAATGTTTATATAATATTTCCTTCGATACATCAGCAAGAACTCAGAGTCAATGAAGGTGTCCAGAAATATTTTGATACAGCTTTATAGGTGAGTTTACATGAGAATTCAGTTCTGCATCTACAATGCACAACTTTCTGTAATTCTATAAAGAATATATCACTCTTCATTAGCTGACATTACAGTCTATTCTATTTGTTAGGCTATTGATATAGAAACTGTTGTTATTAGATAGATAGATAGATAGATAGATAGATAGATAGATAGACAGACAGACAGACAGACTTTGCGAAACCCAGTGAGTGACAAGCAACCATTCAGGAAGTCAAGGAGATTCACACTGAAGGGAAGTTGCTCATCAGACTTTTCCATTACCTCAAAGACATTTTCAATGAACAAACTTAAGTGACACAAACATGTCCTTCGGTCTAGGTCAAAGTTGACACCGAGTCCAGGAACTAATGCAAGAGTCCTTCTCGCACTCATTACTCATGGTCACACTTCTAGCAAGAGACACTTCCAAGAAAAGGAGTATCGCAGCTGTTAAAAGTAAAAGAAAGAGTTGTGGGCCTACTGGAACAGCACTTTAGGGAACATAAAGAGTACATTAGACTTCCTGTTGTCTTTCTGAAAAGTGGATCTAGCATTGCTATACCACAAACACTGAGGAAAGCTGTTTCCAGGGGGGTGAAGTGCTGATTCACCACTGCAGGGATAACAGTGCCATGGTCATACCATTCTCTGGCCTTTGATATCCACTCTGCTGTGTCTGCACTAAGCTGTTTTTAAACCAACACCAGCGTCGAGGAGGCTGTGCTGCTGCTGAAAGCCCTTCTTCAAGACAAAGAGTTTCCTGAGAAGAACCGACGGTGGTTAATGCATAAACGAGTCGCTTACACACTGCAAAAGAAAAGCAGACAGAGCAATATGCTGATTCGACCTCGACCGTGCTCCATTTCCAACTACACAGGAGGATTTTATCCATGATCAGAGTGCATCACCAAGCCATTAACGGAGCTGAGAAAATTTGACATTTTGCGGCTCTCCCCTAAGACCCGATAGAATAATATTATTACTGGAGAGAGAGTGCCCTGCCCTCCAACCACTCCTATAATTAAGAGTGAATACAGGCCACGGGGGACGATCCTGGGGGCCAAGAATATCAATCACTCACCCCGCAGTGTTTCTCTGGGCTCTGCTGACTGGCCCACATCATAGAGAACACGAGCGTGTTTGCTCTGTGGCGCCTGTCCCTTTAACTGTCACTCTGCTGGAGACAGACATGTGCGGGAGATAATAACAGCCCCCTTCGAAATCCTCCTGATGCATTAACATTGAAGTGCAGGACTAAAGTGGCCCACTACAGTCAAGCCTGGCAGTCAAGGCCACATAATCCAGCAGAAATAGAGAGGGAGGGAGAGCGTTTTGAGCCACTTGAGTCCTAAGGACATGGTTGTATTTCCAAAAACAGGACCCTGTCTTTATGCTGTGCCTGTGGGAAGAGCTTGTAAAGTAGCTCGTGTCCCACACGCACAATAACAGAGCCAGAGTCGCACCTCGTCATGCTGTCCAGGTGCCAACTTTCCCAGGAATCGCCATATTTCCATTTACCACCAGAAAAAGAAGAAAAAAAAACACTGTCAAGAGTCTCGCTCTACTGACACCAACTGCAAACAATTCTTGATTCTAAGATCTTTATCAGAGTATGGCCTTTCCCACAAATTGGGCCTATCTGTGTAATGCGATTAAAGCCTTTACTTCCAGGAATCTGACAGAGAGACAAAGCGTCTTTGGTGTCTGGCTCAAGTGCTGAGGGTGGAACTGTCACAGCTGTGTGAGGAAGAAGAGGAAGCCACTGTGGCATAATTACGGCATCTTCAGTAAAATAACAACATCTCTATTTCCTCTACATGGCTGCTCTTTACCCCTGGCTTTGTGCCTTTAACTCATCGGCTGGATAATGTAAGATAAATTTTCAGATAGTCTTTTCAGATGCGGTTTTTGGTGGTCACTTCTAAAAGTCTGTTTATTCCTGTAAATAGAATAAATTTGTACAGACCATGGCTGGAAAATTATTTTAAATGTACACCTATAATTGCAATCAATTCATCCGCTCCTTTTCAGCTTGCAAGAGGTGGCTAAAATAATTAATATTCAACATTTTTGGCAGACCGGCTGCAACAACGTTTTGCTGCCTCACAAACGGAAGCCTGTTTTAACCCTCAGAGTAAAAAATAAAGCAGGTAATAATGAAATAAAGTTTAAAATGAGAAATAAAGCCATATTGTGAAATACGAAGTCACCTTGTGAGACATAAAGTCACATTTATAAGTGATAAAGTCATATTTTTGAGACTAAGACAGTTATGAGACAAATTCATAATTATAAGAAATAAAGTCAGAATTATGAGAAAAGTGGTAACTGTTAGATTTAATTCTGAGATCTTGCGAATGTGAGACATAAATTTATTTTATGAGAAATAAGTCGATCAATGAGAAAAAAGATGCAAGATATAATCGCAATCGTGAGACAAAGTCAGACTTTGAAATATAAAGTCATAATTAGGAGAAAGACAGGTGTGATTCTGAGATATGTGACCCCGGACCACAAAACCAGTCATAAGGGTAAATTCTTTTTAAATTGAGATTCATACATCATCAGCTGAATAAATAAGCTTTCCATTGATGTATAGTTTGTGAGGATAGGACAATATTTGGCCGAGATACAACTATTTGAAAATCTGGAATCTGAAGGTGCAAAAAAATCAAAATACTGAGAAAATCATCTTTAAAGTTGTCTAAATGAAGTTCTAAGCAATGCATATTACTAATCAAAAAATAAGTTTTGATTTAATTATGGTAGGAAATTTACAAAATATCTTCATGGAACATGATTAATATCCTAATGATTTTTGGCATAAAAGAAAAATCAATCATTTTGACCCATACATTGTATTTTTGGATATTGCTACAAATATACCTGTGCTACTTAAGACTGGTTTTGTGGTCCAGGGTCACATTTAACAAGTTATATTATGAGATATGAAGTCAGAATTACCTTTGAATTTTTTTTTTACTCAGAGGCAGAAACAGGCTTCTAGGGATCTGATGTAAAGAGGTTTTCAGTGAAAGAGAAGTGTCAGACAACAATATATTAATTCTGTCTCCTTATCTAAATCTGCCTGTCTCTATCCCCGAAAGGGCCTCAAGTGTGAGCACAGTGGGGACCGATTTTTCCGACATTTCTTGAGTGGCTTTGGACCTCTGAGGCACTGCTGAAATCAGAGAGAAACGGGAGATATTACATTTAGAAAATGCACAAGTGTGACCTGTGATTTTGATGTATTTACTATTCCTTTCCATCGAGTTGTTCAAGAGAGTAAAAGTAACTGAGATGATGTTAGCACCAACACTAAGATTGCAATCACAGAAAGTCAGTGAATGCACAATCTTGGGTGGCATCCCAGGTTGCAACGCTGAGATCCACACAGCGACTACTACTGTTGAGGCCGGAACTGTGTCAGTGACACTGGAGGAAGTGGTAATGTAAAGGTGCAAACTAACTCCCACAAGACTGTAGCTACAACACCACAACAGTGCAGGCGACTGATTTGCTCGCACACATGTACACATCCACCCACATGCAAGAGCAAATCTCTATAGCTCTCTTTGAGTGAGGAGACAAAGGAAGTGAGGTGAAGAATGATGAATTGTTTTTTTGTTAAGTTTGCTCTGACTAGAGGGGCAGGCCCCAGGTTTTCCGGCTATGGAATTGGGGTCTGCCACGCACACTTGGGCCGACAACAAACACTGATTAACAGTTCCAGGCTTGGAAACTCTGGGTACCACTGGAGGGAAAATGAAATGGAGGAACAGGCCAGATTTCCCCAGACCAAATACTACCCGTGGAAAAGCTGGGCACTAGCACGCAAATACGCATATTTGCACAAACAAGCGCAAAGCAGTTTCTGATGGCATTGTTGTTTTTTCTTTCCCTTGTTGTGAGTCTCTTTGAGAAATTATTTTTCCAAGCTGCTTGGAAAGTGGAAAATCAAGCGGCTCTCTGGCATTTTCCACATGTGTCATAACGTGACGAGTCCTCTCCCCGGGCATGTTCGTTTGCAGAGACAGGTCCGTAGTGTAATCTGACCGTGAATTTCCATTTCTAAAAGACACAACTACATCACAAAGGCAGCACAGTGGGGATGCAACTGCTCATTCACAATTTCTCAGCCTCTCCCAGCACTGGGATGAAACCCCTCAATACGAAATTACGATAATTGTTTTTCCAGTTCCATTGACATGCAGCTGAGCCTTTCCGTGTGCCCGTGTTTCCCGCTCAGCTTGTTCCGTATCATGTTTGTACCGTGGCCGCATTCAGCTGAGTCACGTGTGATACTGGGGAGCTGTGAGCAGGAAAAACAGATATTATTTGGCTAACAGGTTAGCAGATTCCACTGTGAACCCCTAAATCAATCACCAAATTAGAGCCAAATTAGACTGTAACGACGCAGACCTTATTACAGACCAGTCTACATTGACTGGCATATTGAAACTACAATATAAAAATAAACAACACCAACAACAATAGACTTGATATATAAATCTCTCCATGACAGAGTTTGACCAGTTTTACAGTATATTCAAAATTGTTATATGTGCAACCATTCAGTGATTGCACTGATTTAGATTTCACGGTACACAAACTAAGCATAACTAAAAGCATAAGTTTGCAGTTTAATATGTGAGTCATACTGCAGTTTATATTGATTCAGGTTTTTGAATCAATATAAACTGCAGTATGACACACATATTTTAACTGATTCAGTAAAGGATTTCTTCAAATGAATCCATTCAGTAAAAGATTCATTCAGATGAATCCATTCAGTAAAGGATTCATCAGACAGATTCACATAGGTAACACTGGAGTTTGTGAGTCTTTCTGAACGATTCATTAAAAGAATCAGTTATTGAATCAGACTACACATTCTAAATATATGATTCACTAAAAAGAACCAAGTCATAAGAGTCATTTGTTATTTATTCAGAATTCACTGGTCAAGTTGTAGGTATATGATTCATTAAAGAGAGCCGGGTCATAAGAGTCACATTTTTGTAAATCAGACTACAATGTTTATGCTGTATGAATGTGATTCCCTAAAAAGAACCACATCACAAGAATTGTTTATGTGTGATTCACCCTACACTTTGCATGCAGAATAGGAAAAAAAGTGCTCTCTTGCTATTATTTTGTGGTACATGTATGTTCATCTCATCACATTCAATTCAGACTCAAACTCAAATTCACTACTCAGGTTTCTCATTTTTTGCATAACTTTCAAGTCAACACTGAGTACATCATTCTAAAAGCAAACTCGTCTATCTGCACCTCTCAAAGTGAAAACAACACCCATGCCCAGACACAAATCAAATGCTCCAGTCGGAATGGCCATTGCAATTTCAACAGGCAATTTCCCCTCCGATTTCGGTCTTAAAAACACGCCTGCCACAGTCAAACAACTTCAACATTCATTTCACCTGACAGACACGAAACCCTTTTTTCAGTTTTCGGGAACATGTAACTGTGGGAGAGAGGAAAGTTCAGTTGATGTCATAAGCTGACTCTCAAGGGGAAAGCCCTGTCGTACAGAATCAAATCCAGACAATGAAGTTCTTTCTTCAGCCATTTGTCCTCAGAGATCTGAGCTAAGTGTGAAGCAAATACAATTCAGTGAAAAGAAAGACAAGGGATGAGCACACAAAATCTCGAGATGTGAGTGTTGCGTAACACCCAGGATGCCCTCTTTTGTGTCTCTGACAATGCAGACCTCCTCGCAGATGGAAGGGACGAGGTGTCACTGAGGTCCACCGCCTAACTCGGTCGAGAACCTCGCGGTGAACTCTGGCAGCGTGTGTGTGTAAGACTTACATAACAGATGCTGCGCTGTCTCGCTGGGGCGGAGGGGTATACAAACTGTGCTGTGCGAGTCTGTCTGTGTGTGTGTGTGTGTGTGTGTGTCAGAGGGGTGGAGGGATACACTAGCTTCTCTATTAAGCGTCTGAGGTCACTGCTGGCCCCCATCACAAACAAGTCCTCATCATCTGGCCTTGAGCAGGACAGGAACGCACATATGAGGCCTCTTGAGTGTTTAAGTGTGTACGTATGCTGTTTGTGTACGTCTCTTAAGGGTGTGTACGGATCCCAGGAGAGCTTGTTTGTACGTGTGTATTTACATTTATCCCCGGAGACACATCAGACTAAGGGTAAGAGAAGTAAATAAACACATAAACAAACCGAATAGTCAAATCATGGCCGTTTTTTTTTTTAAATGAAGCAAGAACGGATAAGCTGTCTCGCAGCTGAGGTCTAGCTGCCCCACTAAATATATTTTCATGTGCAGTTATAATCAAACTACAGATTCTATCGCTCTATCCAAGTATACATGCATAACTGAATATTTGAAGGATTAAATTCAGATATCTCCGTCTGAGGCCCAATGACATCCGATTAACATGTACAGTATACATCATATTATTTAGGTCTGTTCACCTTGCAAAAGTAGTAATGGTACAATATCAGTCAAACGTTAAATAAAAATCATTAAATTAAATAAAAAATGTCCTTGTTATACGTTACATGTACTTACTATTGTAATAACAATAAATTATGCATAATTACATGCAAGTAACCCTAACCATATAGTAAGTACATATAATTAATAAATATTACTCAGCACTTAAATGTATAATTACACTGTAACAAGGACTGTTACAGTGTTAAAGTGTAACCAAAATTACTATTTTGTCTGAATTAATTAATAATAAAAAATAAATACTACAATCAGTAGTTTTAAATGCTACAACTGAATTTAGGCACTAGAACAATACAAACAGTATAATAATTTCAAGATTTGCTAATCATTACATAGCTGTTATTAAATTATTGGTGTAGATTAAAGGTTTCTGCACACTGAGTCCGAAATTTTCGTCCGAAATTTTCGCACGTTAAAAAATAAATACGACCTCACGTTGTGTCACTCACGTTTGCACACTGCCTCCGAAACTTTCGTCCGTCAAAAAAAATTCGGATCAGGTTCGATTTTCTGCGTTTTCGCATCCGTTGCATGCATTTTGATAGGAAAGGATGGGGAATACGAAAGAACGGAAAAACGCATGCGAAAATTTCGGACTCAGTGTGCAATGGCCTTAAGAGTTAGATGATGGTAAAGGTAAAAATAGGGCAAATGAACAGGATAATTAAATACTCAATATTGACAAATAAAGATAAATTACTAGTTAAAGTCTGTCTAGGGTTTATTTTGGGTTCAGTTTCATTAATAATAATAATAATAATTCCTTACATTTATATAGCGCTTTTCTAAGCACTCAAAGCGCTTTACACTGTGAGGGGGGGATCTCCTCAACCACCACCAGTGGTGGTCTTACTAATCTGTTCTTAGTAAGTAGTCAGCAATATTTGCCACCCAGCAACCAAAAACTTCTGAAGTCATCTAGCTAAAAATATAGAACAGAACACTCTAATTTGTAATCTGTCATTTTCACGAAACCTGTTACCTGCTACGTCACTGCAGCACCTGATTGAGATGCAGTTTGAGATTAATATAGAAAGAACACCCAAATTCTACGTAATCGATGATGCTTTATGAAAATGATCTGAGAGCTGCTAAAGCTGCCACGTCACAGCTGCACCTGATTAGCACGTAGTTCTGGGATAAATTTAGAACAGAACAATCAAATAATACCAAAGATGGATTGTAACACTTCTAAAGCAAAACAAGGCTGATCCCATTTTTACCCAGATTAGCCGTTCGTGTACTTTCTATTGTTGAGTTGTAGTGAAATGCGACTACGTCAAATCTGTTCAAGAATCTCAGACGTAGACGTCACATATTCTGAGTGTGTTAATTCGGATTTCATAAAAAAAAAAACTCCCCGATACCATTGTTACTGTGTAAAATAGACTGCTAAATGAATTCCAGGCATGACCATTTATTTGCTGAATAAGCCTGATTCAATATCCACTGCACTGTATTTGAACTCTGTGTGTATTTATATATCTGACTGACACAGATAATACAACTTCTAGAAGGTAAGAGCCAGTATTGCTACATAACATTTTGCATTGTGTTGCCTGTATTACATCTACAGGACATGATTTTCTGTTATCGTTCTTGTCAAAATATGTTCTGACAACTATAAATCCACCCATTTCAAACACTAACAAGAATGAAATAACATTTAAACTGAAGTCTGGCATAGAAAGCATTTGTCCGCCCTGCGTATTATGCAACCAATCCTCTTCCATGACACATTAGAAATCTATCAACAGTTCCTTTTCGATTTTCCATCGCTAAAAACACTTAACCTGCGTTTAATTACTTTTGGATCAACAAACGCTGAGCGAATGACTGCCTGACCTGCCAGCTCATGAGGTCACAGTATATTGCATGCACAAAAACATGCATGCATGCAACTCTATAGACGCATTATGTGGTGTTGCATTGCATGCTGATGACTGGAGAAGTGGGGAAAAGGAACATATCAGTTTTTTATTTCACTATTAAACGAGCCACGAAGGGGCCACCCTAAGTTGTCTCGGAAAGAGGCCCCCCAGTCAGGAATGTAGCGGCCGTGCCGCCCGGGGCATCTGTGCACTGGAGCCACCTCACTGGAGGAATTTCCAACGTTCTTATAAAACTGATAATGGGATGTGTACGCAGCAGGAGTGGAAAAATCAGAGGTGCGTTACGAGGTTTTCCACATTCCTCCCTCTCCATGGGCCAGACATGCGTGCCCTGCATATGCTGGAGTCTGAGTGTGTGAGGATCTCTCGGTGTGTTTATGTCTACCTGCTGACGGGATATCCCCACAGGCAGTCCACTGGTGTTGTTTAACACCGACAGAGTTTCTGTGTATACGCTGCGAAACTTACAATGGATATGGAATGCCATAAGGCAATTTTATGCAAACATGTAGACTGAATCAAGTCTAGACATTTTAAAGAATAGAAAAAGATATTATACACACTACCATTCAAGATTTTTGAAAATAAGTTTTTAAAAGTCTCTTTATGCGCACTGAGGCTGGATTCATTTGGTTAAATTTACAGTAAAAACTGCACTATTGTGAAATATTAGTACAGTTTAAAATAACTGTTTTCTATATGACTCTATTTTAAAATGCAATTTATTCTGCCATGGCAAAGCTGAATTAGTCCAGTCTTCAGCGTCACACAAACCTTCAAAAATCATTCTAATGAGCTGATTTGGTGCTCACAAAACATTTCTTATTATACTTTCTTATAACTATCATGTTGAAAATATTGTGGTGGAAACTGAGACACATTTTTTTTTCATGACTGACTGATGAATAGAATGCTGTAAAACATTACAACTTGCTGAACTAAAGTATTAATTTCTTTAAACCCCAAACGTTTGAATGGTAGAGTATATCAAACTTATGGCAGCTGAGGTTTAATTCTTTAAGGCCACATCCTGACTAATGCAACCAATGACTGCCTCCACCAAACTGCAATATTAATACAATTCAATAGTGAAGCCAAAAACTGATACCCCTTTTCTCTAAGGACGGTCATTTTTACTTCCAACCAGGACAGCTTCGGCCGTCTCCATGGGTGATAAATGTAGACAGAAACCAAATAAAGATCTAGTTTCTCTCACTGCTGAACGGCTTCCTGCTCAGCTTTTGTTTGGTGTGACTGTACGCAGATGGACGAGTGGCAGCCTCCTCTCCTCAGTATCACAAAGAGATCTCCCTTAACTGGCAATGTGAAATGAATAACATGAGCCACTCAGCACAGTAGGCATATGGGGATCAGCCTTCTCCATTACAGACTTTTACAGCAATTTTACAATGTTTCAGTGATGCTCCTTTTCCTGGGATAACAATTTAAGTGAGTTCTAATGTTGTAATTTCATTCGATTTAGCATAATGCAGTAGCTTGGATCAAAAGCTGATGGTTAGATATCGATTAAATTAATATGTGAATTTTTATTGTTCATCTACATCACAAACAACATGATATTGTTCTGTACATTTCATATTAAGCATGCCATTATCCATAAACTACATTAATAATAATAAAAAGGTACCTATTTTTTAGTGTATTTATTTTATTTTATTTACATTTTTTATTATTTTATAAATTAATAAAATAATAGTACATTTAGCAAAGGGCTAATTAAATTGGTCTAGAAGAGAACAATTTCTGCTGAAAACGAATTATTGTCATCTCAGGAATAAATTACATTAGCAAAAAAAAAATACAAATAAAATAGAAAATAGTTATTTTACATTCTAATAATATTTGACAATATTACTGTATTTACTGTATTTTTAATCAAACAAATGCAGTCTTGGTGAGCATAAGATACTTCTTTTTAAAAAAAAATTAAAGAACTTCTAGACTCTTCTAGTGTAACTGAGAAGCAATGTTTACTTAACTGAGTATTTACAGTAAATATAATAATAATATTCATAAAAAATCATGACATTTTGGTGGTATCAACTACTGCAATTCTATTATCAAAACAATCCTAGTTGATGCTGAAAACTGATTCAAGAAATCAATATCTCCATATTCAGACATTAAACATGGGTGCTTACCAAGGGCGGAGGTCAAAAGGCAGTGATGTTCAACCACAGACAACAGTCATGCTATAATGTTCATAGATAAGTGTCATGCCCACAGCAGTATGTGGTCAGATCTGTGTCGCACTGTAATGAGGGCTGCAATGCTAGCGGCAGTTTTTCTATTTCCTTCCCTCTGTCCTCCCACTTACTTACACACTCCTGTCTCTCCATCTCCACAAACATAACATGTACCCCACGGCAGCATTAACAAACTCCTGTGGTTTTTAAATAGAGCAGCACAATCTCAGTCACTGCAACCCACGGCTGCTGCCTCTCCATCTGCCTGCAGATTTTTTTCACGTTTCCTTCCATTTCTTTTCTGTCTATTCTTCCCTCTGACTCAACTCGTAGCTCCTTCCATTCACAGGCTAAAAATACAAGTGAGGCCCTCACCTTGCCTCGGTGTCAGCGCGTCAGAGCGTCAGTAGGCTGAATAAACGTCAGCTGCTCTCTTCTCTATCGTGGTTGAAGATTCAGGTGGGTTTCATTACAGTAACCTCTCTCTTTCTCCATTAATCTGGTTCTTTCCTGTTCTGAAACCTCTGCATGATTCCCTTATGAAATGCCACACACTGTCTCCCTAGGGCACAGGGATCTTGTATCTCTGTGTCTGACAGATAAAGAAAGATGATGCATTAGCAACAGCCTCCTCTAACATTATTCCTATACCATTTTTAATGTTGAAAATCGGTGTTGTAGTACTAAAAGCTATGGTGAAGTGTTTAGCATGCAAACACATGCTCCAGACATATTTAGTTGTGGCGCTTATGTGAAAAAAGAAGGTTTGAATCTGGTCTATGCACAGTTTTCTCTTCCCTCCCTGCTGAAAAGACCAGTCTACACCAGAATGATTTATACCCATCCTGGTCCAGGCTGGTTTATGCTGGTCTAGCTGGTTAATCTAGTCAAGAAGCCTGAAAACTAAACTAAATGAAACCTCACTGAAAACTAAAATTAAAACAAATAAATTTAATAATACAATAATTCAAATTAATAATTCAAATAATAATTCAAATTAAAAGTATTTAAAAATTAAAATAAAATAAACTTTAACTAAAATAAAATAGAATATAAAAACTTTAGTTAGCTGAGCAGGGAAAATGTCTGTTTTTCATTTAGTTTAAGCACTGAAAATTATTAAAACTAAAAATGAAATTAAAATGACTAAAAAATTAAATAGATATTTTAAAATAATATAATTTAAGTACTAAAATTTTTACAACTAAAAATGAAATTAAAAATTTATAAAAATTAAGACATTTTTAAATAATATTAATAAACTAATACAACAAAATGACTAAATCTTTAACTAAAATTAAAATAAAATAGAAAATACAAAAATAATACAATACTAATACAAAACATTAATATATCATAAGATACTAAAATAACACTAGTTAGAATAACAGCAACCAAAATACAACATATGCTTTTGACTAGCCTCATTCTCTACAAAATCCCTCCAAAAAAGGTTTTGCTGAAAAAAGGGATTTGTTGAAACGATTGCCTGTAAAATCTTGTGTCCAGCACGGAGTGACTCATATGCTGGATGATATGTTTTATAGGGTACAGTCCACCAGCCTGATGTGTAACGCCAGATTTTTTTCAACATTAATAATGGAGGCCACAGACTCTCAGAGAGCAGAGGGAGTCTGGGTGAGAAAAAGCAAAGGGGAAAAAAAAACTCTGATCTGTCTGAGAAGGCTGTTTGGAAAAAGAAGAGATAAAAAAAGACCCTAACTTTAAAAAAGCATCAACTTTAAACTTTTACCTTTAAACCATACCGTAAAGGTGAGTTCAGACAGGGTTGTCGGATAAATTTATGCCTGCGCAATAAAAGTCTGTAAATATATGCTATTAAATGTCAAATCTGTACCTGGGATAGATCTGAACCATAAATTGCTTTTATGTGAATCTCGATCGTAGCGAACCGATTTTCCGGCGTCAAAGCTGCCAGGAATGTGGTTGATTCAGGCCAGTAGAGACAGGTGGTCTCACCTGTGATTCCATGGAATAAACCCACCACTTTCCTGGCTGTCGCCGCTCTACACTTCTCGAATCTGAGCACCGCGAGAAGCCTCACCTGAGCAAAGGTACAGCGTCTTTGTGCGTCTTTCATCTCGCTGTTGTCTTTTCATCCTTTCAGGCTGAGAATGTCATGAGTCTCGCTCTCTCTTTCTCTCCATATGATGTCTTAGCTGACCCCAGGCCTGGGCTAATGTCAGTGGGCCATCTGTGATAGGAACCCTGGGGCCCAAGTGGCAGAGGGCCACATGCCTGCCTGCCCACTTCCTGAGATCAGCCCACACACTGGGCCTGGCCAATGCTATGCCTGCACACACACATACAGTATGATGCACACAAACACATACAGACACAAAAAAATGCTGCCGGCGATACACAGTACACACTCAAACACTGAAATCTACATTCACATAAGTCGAGAGGTCAGCATGAATGAACTTCCTGCCCACTCTGTGCTGCTTTATTTGCGTTCACAGATGCACTGCATTTCAGGTCGTAAGCAGCATAAATAACAACTGTAAGTCAGGAGATCACGGTAATGTTAAAAACAAATCATGATTTTGAATCTCAACACTGGATCCCGTCTTTTCTGAAGTGTGAGTCACAGAGTGCTTGCCCATTTGGCTCAGGTTGAGTATCCAGGTCTCACTGCTTGCTACAGATCTGGCATTGGCCAGGACAGAACAGAAGGTACGGAGAGCTTAGCCCAGTCGGAGCTCAGGCCACAGACGCAGAGAGGGGACGCAGTCAGGGTCTGTCCAACCTCCATCCACACACCTCCACACTCTTCTGGCACTCGGATCAGTGACATTTGCGTCACAAGGCACAGCTAGAGTAGGTTTGAATGAAAGCCTCAGCATTCATTATGAAAACCTGGCCATGCTGTTTTCGACCAGACCCTGCTGCATTTGCCCTGTAGTTGCTCATCTATGGTTTCTAATGACAGCAGCTGTACATTTCAGCAAATGTTTCCTCTAGATTTAATTACTGGAAGTTTTGGTCAAAATAAAAAATTGAAAAAAAATATAATTAATTAATTAATTAATTAATTACATTACATTATATTAATACAGCTATTGTACAAAATATAATATATAATACGTTTAATTTAAAATATAATATATAATATATTTAATTTGAAAATATATTTTGTATGTTCTCACTGTAATATACAAAAGGAAATAATATTAAAATATAACTAATTAACTTATTAATGGCACTGATTACTGAAAGTTTTAGTCAGTTTTAGTGTTTTAAACGGGCCATCTGCTTTTCAGTTACTGTATTATATTATATTACATCATATTATATTATAATAGCACAATACATGTAATATAATATAATATAAAATAATATAATATAAATATTTGTACATTTAATATCTGATTTAATATTTTCATATTATATAACATTATATTATATTAATACAGCTACTGTACAAAATATAATATATAATACAATATTTAATTTGAAATATATTTTGTATGTTCTCACTGTAATATACTAAAGGAAATAACATTAAAATATGGAAAATTATTTGAAAATTATTAATCCAACAGAAAAAATTAAGAAAATTATTAACCAAATGACAGTGATTTCTGGCATTGATTACTAAATGGGCCATCTGCTTTTCAGTTACTGTATTATATTATATTATATTATATTATATTATATTATATTATATTAGCACAATAAATGTAATATAATATAATATAATATAATATAATATAATATAATATAATATAATATAATATAATATAATATAATATAATATAATATAATATAATATAATATAATATAATATAATATAATAATATTTAATCAGCTTTCACCTAAAGTTTTTTGGTATGATCTCACTGTAATGTACAAATAGAAATAAAAAAGAAACAGGAAAATAAAAGGAAAAACATACAGCAGAAATAAAATATAAGAAAAATATAAAGCAGAAACTGTTTTAGGCACTAAAACAGAAATAACCAAGAAAATGATTAACCAAATAGAAGTGTTTGAATAGTGAACAGGAAGCAGACATAAATTAGGCAGACCATCTACACGTCAGCATAATTAATTCATAGAAGAGCCACATTAACTCACACAAAGGTCAGAGAAGTTAATAGGGGCAAAATGCCAGTCGTGTCACCATGGACACGCTGCCTCTCTCCTGAGCATCTCTCTAATGCTGCACAGGGAGCAGCCTTGACTTTTAACCCGCACTGATGGTCACTACAGAATCATTCAAGAGTGCAGATGCCGAACCCGTTGTCAGGAGACAACAAAATGCGAAGATATTTCATCTGTATCTGTCAACACATGACAAAAAGGGACTTCTGTGTCAGCACACAGATTCTTGGGAAAAAAAGCAAATCGTTTGGGAGAAGCGAGTATGTATGTGGTGATTGTCTCTTTCACTCCTCTTCAACAGAAGGAGGAGGGCTGTGGCACAAGGTCACAGAGGATCATTCAGGTGCACAGGTGGCCTCCTCCTGCCATCTGTACTCTGTGGTTCTCTATTCATTTCACATTTTTTTTGTCTCCATATGGAGCTGCCTTCAGCTTAGCCATTGAATGGTGGAATTTATCATCAAAACACTATTTTCTATACTTCTAAGAAATCAGGTCCTTAACTGTAAATGGCTGATTCTAATCAGCATGCGAAGATGCATAACATCCACTTCTGTCTGGAAAGGGAATGAAAATGTGTCATGATTAGAAGGAAAATGCATACTAACGTGTGAAAATGAGTGGTGAGCCTTTCGGCGGAGAAATTGTTTCATTCAAGTAAAGCTTGAAAAGAGGAAGTGTACAAAGACAGCAAATGCAGGAACACTGTGTAGGACACACAAAAGAAGACAAGGTTAGATGCTGAATGAAGTGCTGGTCCGTTGTGCTCTTCGAAGGCTGAAAGAATCTTGATAGTTGGACAAATACTTATCTAGCATTTTTGTGGTTTTAAAGAAATAGTTCACTTTCTCTCTTTTTTTTCCTTCCGTGAAATACAAAAGAAGGACTCTGATTAATGTACTGGTCGCTCTTTTCATCTCAGTTACAATTAATTGGAACTGGAGGTTTTAAGATCCAGAAAAAAAAATACAAAGTATTAGCAGCAAGTAAGCATTATAAAAGTGGTCCATATGACTTCTGCACTATATTCTTAAATGGTGAAACTGAGGCATCTGAAAAACAAAATTTAACTTGTTTTTTGGCCATTCTTGAGATAAGTAATGATGTATAATTTGTAAACGATCAGTGTTGTTACCTTTAACTAAAACTATTAATGGAAAGCTGAAATATACATATTAAAAACTGAAAAAGTGAAAATAATGAAATAGTGAATAACTAAATTAAAGCTGAAGTAACTACAATTACTAAAACTGAAATAAGAAATAAATTAAAGCTAAATAGAAATATACAAATATATATAAAATATCAAAAGCACATAAAATTACAAAAACAAAACCAACCAAAAATAAAATAAAAACTAAAAATACACAAATAAAATCATTCAAAATTTTTGTAAACTCTATAATAGTATACAAATAATAAAATAATGCTGTGAATCAACTGATCTAGTTCACAGAAACTGAAGGTTCACAGATTGGACTGATCTATTCAACTCACTAAATCATTTGAAGCAGTTCACAATTTCAGTGGATTATTAAATGATTTAAAAAGTTGTCAGGTAAAAGCTGAAATTACGTTCTGATTCTCAAACCAATTTAACATATGTCTTCAGAAGATTTTGCTGCTGAGTCACATGGACCACTTTTTGAATCCTTTATGATTCTGTTGGAATCTTAAAATCTTTAATCCCATTAAATTATATAGACAAAATATGTCTCCCTTTGTGTTGCACAAGAAAACCAAAGTCCTACAGGTTTGGAATGACATGAGGGCGAGTAAACGTTGACCTTCGAGGTGAAAAAAATCCTTTGAATTCCTTTCAAATTAAACAGTAAATTGAGAAAAACAAAAATAGGAGATCCCTTCCAAGGACTTCTGGGAGCATAGGTCTATATGTGTCACACATACACACAAATCCAGAAAAACAGGACTTTGGGCTAATCAAATAATGGCAAGCAGAAAACAAGCAGTAAAGAATGCAGTGCCCAAACCTGGACACAATTACTTCCTGTCCCACCGCCAAGACAGAGCAATTGATGAAGCGGGGTCTGTATCTGGTTGTTGTGCACGAGGGTCTGTTGTAATCCCGTGAGTGCAGCGGTGGCAGGCTAACATCGCATTACTCTTGTGCTCACAGGCGGACAGAGCTCCCGCTCCGACCGGTAATTGCTTTCTATCACACCGACAGGTCAAAAGGATCCACGGTGGTAGGCTTCCCTCCGCTGACACACTTTAGATGTTCAGAGCCCAAGGGAAAAAAACCGTAAACTCCAAACAAACAATGAAACATTTACGCAAACCAGTCCGTAAACACGAAACACTTGGTAATCCTTAACACACGTCAAATGGGGCATTTCCCGAAACCTGTCCCAGAGACACCTCTCCAAACTACAGTACAGCAGACGAATCCGGAACGTGAAGTATTTGTGAATGGAAAATGCTTTAGCACACTTGGCAGGGAGGATCATTCCACTGCTATCAGACAGACGTATTACAATTCTTTCACTCTACACAAGCAGACATACAACAAGAGGAGGAGGATGGAAGAAAACGAGGAGGATGTGCTCTCCTGACCTGCATCTCAAGGTCGCTGTAAACGTTTCTGAATGGAATTTATAAGTCTGAGGTTTACGCAAAAGAAATCGATGCATCTTTAAACCGGTGACTTTTAACTAGGACTGTGATACATGCACCCATGACATTCGCCTGGTGTTTCCCTGCGTTATCACCAGAGCCTTCCCTCACATAATGAATTATGCCATGCTGATAAGGCAGACAGCTGTATTGGGGGGTTAGCATATCCTGAGACAGATGAGGCGCATTGTGCAAACAAGCATTTTTTTAATAATTCCCAGTGCAACTGATGGATGACATGAGGCATGTGAACCCGGGGGGAATTTGGTGGGGGTATGTGAGGGGTGTCCCGCGACCGAGAAGGGAACTGACATTCCTCTGCGCACAGACCCTGAGGATGTATGAGTATCAATGGAAGTCTAACAGCAACATACCATCAAGCCAGTAACAACAAGTGTACCATCAGAATGCAGGAGAGAACGGAATAAGAAAGGGTCATACACAGCAAAAAGATTCCGAACAAAAGCAAGGCTATATAGCTGCGGTAATGTTACAGCAGCATGCGAGCTATACAGGGAAATCAAGCAAGCGGAGACTCTGTCACTGACAGCTTGCTGCAGCCCATGGAAAACAGCTAACACACGCTCCTCCGCTCCCATGCCTGTCCTCGCGGTCGCATCAGCCCCCCGTCAGTTTACAAACACAGACAGGGATATCACCTCTCTGATCAACACTAGACGCACTGGCAGAGATAACTCGAGAAAGGGGAAAAAAATGGATTTGTCAACCAACCTGGCTTCTCAAGGTCCTCGGTCATCCACAACATTCCGCCAATCTCAAATTCCCCTTGTCCATTCTAGGAGG